>APFE030852232.1:0-43259 GCA_000404065.3 Pinus taeda
GAGGATTTGTTACAGAGTTTGCGGTTGACACCTCAATCAGTTACAATGAAGCAGAGTGACTCTTCTTCAAGGGATTGTGAGGTAAGTATTTGAGATCTTTGAATACCTAGATTAATATGCTCTTGTGTGAAAAACGAGTTATGCCTTGCCCTAATGTTTAGATATATTGTCCCTTAAGAAATCAATTTCTTGGCTGTGTAAAAATTGTGCTTAAGACATTAATGTTTATAATTATTGTCACTTGTTTGTCACTTAATTGTATGTTGTATTCTCAAATGAAGGGCCTGAAAGACTTGGTTTTTAACTCTTAATACTTAGGTGACATGAAAATCTCATAATGCCATTTGATTGTTGAATATAAATGATGAATGAAGAAAGTTGAAGAAGTTAGAGACAATATGCTTTTTTACATAGAATCTACTATCTGTGACACTTGAAGAAGTTAAAGATAATATGCTATCTTACACAGAAACTACTATCTATAACTTAGAAGAATTGTAGAGGTAGGAACTTCAAGTATAGGAGTGCTCTTTTAAGGGATTTTAACTTCATTTACATAAGAAAATAAAGACCTGCAGCTTCATTACCATACTTTAAGGAAGAAAAAATATGATAAAACATAACAGAGAAGTCACAAAATCATACCCAACAATGTGGAAAATTTCTGATTCTTTCATTAATCAACAGTTTTATCAAGAATACAGTGGCTTAGTCTCCAAGTTTTCCAAAATTTGAACCCTTTCTCTGTAACTTTTCCTCCTTTTATACATTATGAGACAGTTGGAAATCACCAAAACTATTAAACTACTTAATTGTATCCTAACTTCTTAAAGTAAAAGTTATTGCAGAATATTACAATGGAGGGTAAATACACCTCATTCTCAATAAAATAAAATAATAGGAAGTAAAAAAATTTAGAAAACTGATGATGGTTGTTTGCTGCTCAGATATGTGGCTTGGTTGCTGATGAAGTTTCTCTATCAATTTTTTGATAATGGTAAAACCGTTTTAACACAACACAATGCATTTTAACAAAACTCCATGCATGGAATTGTGGGCCATGTATATAGTAAAAATGTTCATATTGGCTAAAATGCAAGGAAACCTGACCAATCACTGTTACCAAAAACAAAGGAATAAAGCCCCAAATCATTACATATCGGGTTTACCTGAGCCGTTAATCCTCACGCACATTTGAGCGCAATCACCATCTGATCACTCATCCAATGGATGATCCAATCCTTCGGAACTCAACGAGACTTTAAGCCTTTTGAACAAAACCTTATCGCGTCCATTTTTTCAATAGCCCTTTGACTCCCACACGAACCCGATAAGAAATAAAACTGCCAATTAAAGATTTATTTGGTCTGGTTTTAAAAATAAAACCCAATTACTTTTCGACACGATATCCGTCAGATCTCGTCCCTTTCAATGAACAACTATGATTGATCTGGACTTTAAAGTATTAGACTGAATTTCATACACCATCACATTCGATTTCCAAAATAAACCTTGTCCATGTTATCCGCGAGACTACCGTTGGATCTATGGCCCGTTGATTGGATGGCCCAGATATTCTCGCAGGTTTAACACTTTCAAAAGCCATTAATAATATAAAATCAACCATTTCTTTCAAATATACGAATTTCCTTTTATTTCTGTTATAACATAATATTTGGTTTTTTCTTTCATATTTTTTATTTTCTTTCATTTTGTGATAAAACTGAAAATAAAATTAAATAACAATGGATGCTACAACATCTAGCTCCACCTGGGGATAGTGCTTTTGCCATAGAAGCACTAAGAAGGGCAGATTAGTGCCTTCACATCGGGCATGGAGTCACATACTGCTTAACCAATTAAACTTATATGGAATTTGTATAATGAATTCACTTTGGTATCTACAATGACAGGATGCTTATGCTTTAGAACTGGAAGTAATGTTTGAGGTACTGCCCATTGACAGGCCGCTGCAAAGATTCACCATCAAGATTCCCCAGGAAGAATTTATTATTTGTCCTTTCTTCTATAATTCTGAATGGGCCATACTAGAGAGGATCAAACTTTTCATGCTTATCTTCCCATCTAGTATCCCACCTTAATACCAGGTCTCCAATTTTAAAATCAATCTCTCTAGCTTTTCTGTAAAAAATACTCTTCGTCTTTGATTGATACATAATCAAGCTATCTCTTACCTTATTCCTAGTTTCATTCAACTCCATTACCTTATTCATTCTTCTTATCAAAGCACTGGGCTCTTCTTTTGCCTCCTAAAGCATTGCAATCACAGGCTTCACAAGCTAACTTGGGAACAAAGCTTGAGTTCCATACACTAACTCAAAAGGTGATTTGCATGTAGACCTTCTTGTAGTCACTCTCGCAGCCCATAGAGCAAACTTTAACTTAGAATCCTGGTCTTTCTGGTTCTCTGCAATAGTGTTCTTAAGGATCTTCATCAAAGTTTTGTTAGTGGATTCAGCCAATCCATTTCCTTGTGGATGATAAGCTATTGAATGGCATAAAATAACATTATACTTTTGACAAAAAGAAATAAACTTACTTGAATTAGCGACTTGAGCATTATCTGTTATGATTTTGACAGGGCATCCAAATTTGCTGAAAATATTCTCCTCTAAGAACTTCATCACCATCTAGTCATTTTCCCTTTTAGTAGGTATAGCTTCTACCCACTTGGTGAAATAATTAGTAGCTGTGAGAACCCACTTGTGCCATCCACTTGAAGGTGGGTAATCTCTCCAACAAAGTCAAGTCCCTATTGCTTGAATGATTCTTCTATGAAGACTGGGATCAAAGGCAAGGGAGCTAACCTCTTCTTCTCAGCAAAATTTTGACACTTCTGATAGCTTTTGACAAACTTATATATATCAGAAAATAGAGCAGACTAGTAAAACCCTACCTGGAGGATTTTATGTGCAGTAGCCTTCCAACTATAATGTCCTCCACATAGATTCTCATGATAATCCTTAATGGTCTCTATAAATTTATCCTCTGTTAAACATAACAACAAAATTCCTACAAGATCCTTCCAATACAATATTCCCTTAGTAATCACATATGGTTGTGCTTTGATCTTTAATGCTCTATACTTTGTTCTATCCAAAGATTGAGGACAAGAGAGAAAACACAAATAATGGACTGTGTGCTTGTACCATTCTGAACATAAAACCTTATACCTGATATTCATACCTGGGTCTGGATTTTCTTCACCTTCTTCAATCACTTTTTCATTCATAGGTGTCAACAAGTTTATTCCAAATGCCTGAAATTTGACTCTATCAGCATCTTTGCCAATCCTTTCCCTTTAACCATCTTTGTGGGCTTTATGTCCAAGTCATACTCTTAGATCTTGGCTATCCATTTTCCTCTCTTGCCTTCTACATCACTCTGAACTAAGACATCCTTTACTGCAACATTTGGCACATAAGCAATGATCTATGACTGCAGTATGTAAGTCCTTAAGGCCTTTAGGGCTTTTACCGAAGCATATACCCATTTTTCCAGAATATTATACTTGAGTTCAGCAACTCTAAGAATCTTGCTAAAGAAAGCAACTCACTGCTCCTTTTCTTCATCATTTTTCTGCAACAAGACAACAACTATTGAATTAGGTGATGCAAATGAAAAAACATGGAAATTTTTTTGATAATCAGGGCTTATTAGGACTGGGGCAGTTTGCAATGCTTCTTTAATCCTAGAGAATGAATCTTTGGCTTCCTTGGTCCAATGCACTTCATTCTCTTTCTTCAACATATTAGTAATTTCTTTTACAATTTCTGCATAATTGGACACAAACCTCCTTGAAATTTTTATTTTTCCTAGAAATTTCTGAATGTCCTTCTTACTCCTGAGCAAAGGTATTTTTTGCACAACTTGCACCCTTACTGGATCTATCTTCACTCTATCTCTAGAAACAATGTGCCCCAACAATTTTCCCTCCTCCAGAGAAAAAATGGACTTCTTAGGACTCAAGGAAAGCCCAAATCTTCTACATTTCTCAAAAGTCTTTTTCAGATGGTCCAGATGCTCCTCATTAGACAAAACAATGATGTCATTCAAGTATATTACTACAAACTTATCTACCACAAAAGAAATGTCTGTAGCCCTCTAAAATGTAGCACCTGCATTCATCAACCCAAAAGGCAGTCTAGCATACATAAAGGTTCCCCAAGGAGTTGTGAATGCAGTCTTCTTCTATTCTTCTTTATTCACAACCAACTGGTTATACCCAGAAAACCCATCCAGTATTGATATCCTGAATGATCTTGTTACCTTTTGCAGCACATGATCCATTTTAGGTAACAGATAGTTATCTTTCAAGGAAGCCCTGTTGAGATTTCTAAAGTCTACACATAGCCTTATCTCTCCATTCTTCTTCCTTATAGGCACTAAATTGGCCACCCAGTTAGAGTACCTGAGTGGAACTATAATCTTGGAATCAAGCAACTTCTTGACTTCTTTCTCAATCAATGGTAAAAGAAGAGGGTTTATCTACCTGAGCTTCTGCTTAAATGGTTTAATCCCCTCTTTCAAGGGATTCTTGTACTGAATAACACTTACATCATATGTTTTAAGATCCTCATGGGACCAAGTGAAAACATCAACATAGTCCCTGAAAAATTTAATATATCTCTCATTTTAATTAGGTGGACCTCCATTGAATAATTTGACTAACCTGGGCTCCTCCTTGGTTCCAATATTGTAATCTTGAATCTACTCATCCTGTGGAATTTTATGTGAACTAACAACTACATTGTTGGAGTTAAAAAGTCTTTCAAGAGGGACAAGTCCCCTTGGCAGAGTATTATCTTTCAATTGAATAATATTTTGATCAACTATAGAATTTTTCGAACCACTTACCTCCGCACCTTCTGTTGCTTCATCTTCATCTTGATCAATCTTTGTGCCCTAAAAATCTTCAATCATAGTAAAAAATTCTTGAATCTGTTGATCATCTTCAAAAATCTGTTAGTGTTTAATATTATTAGGAACAGAAGGCCTACACCTCATTTCAACTTCATATCTCAGCTTTGGATTAATAGGAGGCCTAAAAGTACTAGCAGCCATGGACAAAAAATCTGTTAATCTGTTTCCACCTCTTGGAATGAATTGAATGTTAAAATCTTAAAAGAAGTTCTCAACCAAATCCCACACTTTGTTTCTATATTCCCTAAGCCTACGACGTTTTGTCTACCAGTGGTTCTTTATTTTCTTTATAATTAGCTCTAAATCTCCAAAGACAGAAATTGACTTGACTCCCATTTGTTTTGTTGTTTGCAGAGCAATGATCAAGGACTCATATTCTGCTACATTGTTTGTTGCTTCAAATTCCAATTTAAAATGAAAAGGAAACACATTACCTCCAGGTGCAATTATAAGGAAACCAACACTTGTTCCTTCCTTAGAATAGGCTCCATCAAAGAAGCACTTCTACACCCCTTTGGTTTATAGATCTATATTTATATTGGCTAAAGCAAGCTACCTCTGGTTATCTTCAGCCAATTCCGCATTATCATGTAGCACGAAGCAAGAAAAATCATCTTTCTCTTGACTATATATAGGTGAATTACATGCTCTGTTTTTTGTAATTGTTTTTACAAATCTAGTTTCTCTATACAACCTCCTTTCTTCTCCACCAAAAATTAGTATAACTGCATATGTAAAATATAGCTTCAAAATACCACCCAATTTGTCTCCCCATGACCAAGATAGCAACATTCCAAACGTAGCAGGGATATCTTCTACCACTACATCCATTACTAAGCTTCTAGCTAGGATCTGGGCTAGTGACACCACCATATCTTTAATGAACCCCAGACACTTGACTTTATTTGAATCAAAATAATACAAGTCTATGTAAGGTTTAGTAACTTGTAGGTTTAGCTATTTCATCATTGATAATGGCATAAGGTTATGTGAGGCCCTTGAATCAAACATACAATTGTGCAAGAGGAAATCATGAATCAATAGAGAAATGTAGAAAGGAGGGGTTGAAGAATATACCTCCTCCACATGTGGACCAAAAACCACTACTGGTTTATCTTCTTGCATGTTCTCATTGTCATTTATATTTACATTCTCCTTTAGATTGATAAACTCAGCAATCTCTCTTTGATAAACTAGTGTTTTGACTAACTCTGTGAGGGGCACTTGAATTCTGATTTTCTCTAATTCTTTAGTTAGACTAAACACATGACCCTGTTTAGTATTCCTTTCATTTTCATCTTCACCTCTCTTCATGACTGAAATATCTTGTGGAATGGAAACAAGTTTTTCTAAAGGAATTTTTTCACTTTTGTCTTGAAAAGACTCACCTTAAAGCATTTGAGTCTTGCTACTTGTATTTTGCTGCTGCTTTCCTTTATTCAATTGTTTTGTAGGTTGTGGTTCTTGTGGAGTCACCTTCTGTAAGGGAGCTGTAACTCGCTTCTCACCTTCATCTTCTTGACTTCTAGACCTTTTCCTTGATCTCAATTCATATTTCTTATGTAGTTTCGCCTGCATAAAATCAAAAAACTACTTCCAATACTCATCAATTTCATTCTCATCATAAATGGCATATGTTTCAGCATATTCATATTTTTCTCCCTCAACATCTAGTTCATCTTCATCTACTACATACAAGGTGGAAATCGGATCATCATGGTCCATGGAATGATCTGGTATTTCATCAGGATCTGCTTCTATATACAGTGGTGCTTGAATTTTATCTTGATCTTTTCTCTTCCTCTGCAAAATTTGCAGAGGTTGTCTTCTATATTGAGGATTAAAATTTATGTTTTGTTGTGCTTACCTCTGTGAATTTACTTTCTAACTCTAACTTAATTAATTTATCTGACAAAGGTTTAATTACATTACTCATATCCTCCAATGTTTGACTTTGAAAGGATTCTACTTTAGCCTTTCCTTTATCTTGGATAGGCAGTGACTCTGGTGTTTTACCTGCAACAACCAGATTTGCTTCTATCTATAATGCATCAGTTTGGATCTAATCAAGGGTTGGGGATTGTTATTGGGAATAGTGTCCACTCATATGCTTCTATTCCCACTAATATTGGTGGCTATTTTAGAAACAAACAAGTAAATTCTACTTTCGCTTTCCTTTATGAAAATAGATAAGAGTGGAACAAAGGGGACCAACCTTAGTCTTGTGCTTAGTTCCCTTGTTTTATTCCTCTCCTTCCCAATATAGCTTTGCCACTTCTTCTTCATCTGCCCAGCTTCAAAGAGCGCCTGTGGAATCACAACAACATATTACTATCAAAGAACAAAGATCTATATTCATAAATAACACAGGACTAGATGTGTGTTAACCATACAAATGCATATATAATGAAACATACAAGAATATGGAGGAAAACTTGGATAGCTTTATTAAGATCAAAAGTAGCAAGAGGATTACAACCATATGTTCTGACCTAGCATCATCCTCCAGCAAGAAAGCCCTTATTCACCTCAAGTAAAGCTTAGAACACCCAACACTATGAATATACACCAGAAAACCAACAACACTTCTCTACAAGATACAAGATTCCAGCCTCTGGATCTCTGTGATGAGGGATCCATATATAGATGATTGTAGGGAGGTGAGTCATCTTATGGGGACTTGATTAGTTTCGTCTCTCTGATAGTTCCTGATTCCACTTGGAGAATGATGATCTCTTACTCATCCCTGGTAAAAAACAGAGAGGCAAGTGTCAGAGGGGAAGCTTCTGGAAGATTCCATGATCTTCCACCTCGCAATTTTTCCCTGCCATTTGTCCATTCTCGACCATCACACCCTACAGAGGGGCCATTCAGTATGCATCACACCTTATACACTGGGAAAGTGATATGCATCACACCCTCTACACTGGGTTTTCAGTATGGTCCAATTTTGACCATTTATGAGCAGTTTTTAGTGGAGAACTTCTGGGAGATGATGTAATCAGCTGACCTTGTTCCTTTAGGTAGTGAAGCAAAATTTTTAGGGACTTAGGATCCCTCAGTTTATGGACATTTATGATTGGGGTTGCAGTGCCCAAAAATGTCTATAACAGTTTCCCCCTAAAGCATGAGGTCGCTAATCTTTTTGATGTCGAGTGAAATGCTTTACCATGAGGATCCGAAGTTGTTTCGAGCTAGGAGGTGACCTATAATAAGATACAATACAATACATTATTTTGACAACATTTTTTCATGATCTAGCTGAGGCGGGCATCCCATGCTCAGCTTTATAAATTCAATTTCATGTACATAGGATAGACAATCGTTTGTGTGGTGGACTGATGATTCAGACTCATCATCCTTTGATTTGGATGATCATATGTTCGGAAATGATGTACATTTGATGTTTTTATATTCCTGAATATATTGCAGCCCGGATGGATGAAACTAGATCCGAGGTATTCAAAACTCATTCAATCTTCACGCGGAGTACAAGTCGATCCATGTGAAAAGTGTTATGGAGTCGAACATGGAAAGACATCGCCTGATTACCAGCCAATGATGTAAGCTGTTAACAGGCGCGAGAGGAATCACCAATAATGATAATGACCCTCAAGGTACTACAGTACAATTCATGTGGTGTGAAAAAGGACTTGGCATCAAACACCACGCAAAATCTCTTGGTTGAAGGCCATTAATGTAAACCTGTCGCCGAAAGTGAGAAACTTTCCATTGAGGCATGCAAGCTTCAAAGTACTGAAAGGGTTGTTCCTAAGTCAACTTCTTGGATAATGAGATCATGTTGACAAGAAGTGACCCATCGCAGGAGGGCCTTAATGAATCCCACATCAACGACATGGAACGAAGCAACTGATTTTGGAGATGAAAACAATCTGATGATACAGGGTTCAGGGTGGCAGTCATGAAAGGATGGAGCATGAATGTATTGCAGTGGGTGAGACACAGGTGAATTGTCTGAATGACTTCTCTTGAACATATTAGCAACACTGATGATGGATTGGTAGCGTTAACCCCAAATATGGATGGTGTGATGGACCAACGGTTATGACCAATGAACAGAACAACCCAACCTGGCTTGGATGCGGAAGGAAAGTGTCATGTTCAAGAGCGACTTGCTACCAATAAAGTTTATTCAAGTTTTCTTCCCAATTTTCCCCAGTCATTGCTGACCAGTACCTCTTTATTTTTGTCAATCTTGAGGAGGATAACATATGCTTGTTCTATAATCCACCCTTCAGGCGAACCTGTCGCTATATTTTAGCGAGCCTAGCGACAGTGAAACTTGTTCTCGTCCATTTGGACGAGTTTGTCGCTATTCGGTTTTAACGAGTTTAACGACAAAGACAACTCAGTCCTTTCAATTTTAGAGAGTTTGAAAGGGATAGAAAGGAGACTCTAAAGAGTCTTTTTCATCATGTAATCCCTTAAGTTCAAAAAAGCGTAAAATAATACAAAAGGGATGAATTGATAGTTTTAACGAGCTGAACAAGACAAGCGCTCAATATTTTTTGTGTAATAATCCCTTAGGTCCAAAAAGATTAAAATATAGAGGAGGGATAGCACTTCCGATGACTTTAACGAGCCGGAGAGGCTAATCGCTCGGCAATATTTTCATATTTCACGAGTCAGTTGAAAAGAGCTTAAAGGAGACTCGTTTTCGAGGAACGAGTGATGATTTCAGGTAGCAGCTGATTCCAGGTAAGGTTTGGAATTTTCCAATCATGGCAGTGTCACAAGGATGGCTAATAGAATCACTCTTTGCAGATGTTCCTCGAAGGGGTAAAAAATCATATGGAGGTGAATGATCAGCTAAAAACAGAGTGGAGGTGATGATGAGAACACGACCAAGGCTCACAAGCTGGCGATAAGGCATTCACAATGGTTATTTACCGGTTCATTTTTTTATGAGCTTAAACTATGGGGGAAACATTTTCTCATACTTATGTTTATTTTTTAACGAGCTTGAACTATGTGCTAAAAATGCTCGTGATAATGGTCATTGAGTCTTTGATTCACCATTAGCATTTTTTTCTTTCAAAGATTGTACTACTTGTTCATTTGCTTCATCAAAACGATTAGAAATGAAAACATATGCTTGATAAATGAGTTAAGAACACTAATATTTTACTCGAATTACGTGCATGGTAAATTAAAAGTGAATTTTACCTCTCATTTTACCATTTCATTTGAACTTGGTTTGTTGGAGCTCTGGAGGTGCTTTCCCCCCCGATTTTCACCAGCTGGTTCCAGGAGATTCTGTGGACGATTCCTGATGCCGCTTGGACCAAGTAGGAGCTAAACTTGTGCTCTTCAATTGCATTCTTTTCTTTTTGAGTTCTGAGCCTATTTCCTTGCTCTACTGAGCCTCTGGGGTTTGAACAACTTTCCCTGGCACCATCGCACACTTCCTTAATCGAAAGGTGCGATGCATACTTGTCTTCTCACTCACTAGTCAGTATGCATCACCCCCAATACACCTACTGGGGTGCGATGGGTGCAAGGAGGAAACTTTTTGCACAGTTTTCTCATAGAGTTTTGCTTGTTTTTTACCAAATGAAGATCCCGTGTCAGAGATTCATCGGAGCGAAATGGTTGTTACATGGCGAGAATGCCAACATGAAGAAGAGGATGTTGTTGCTTTACATGATCCGAGCACAGTAGCTGCATTGCGGAACTGTGGCTTGTTGAAGTTTTCAGGTATCTCTAGCATGAGGCAACAAATCAGCTTGTTGCAATATTTCCTCAGTGCCTAAGATCCTATCAACCAGGTGTTCCAGATTAGGGGCAAATCGATCCCCTTGACTGTCGTGGACATCTATTTTCTGACCGGTTTATCGAGGCATGGTGCCCCTCTCTCATTATCGGGCTCCACCCGTGGGGGTGAGTCCGTGAGGGAGTATATTTGCTGGCACTACAGAGAGGGATCTCAGCCGAGTATGGATGGCAAGCTCAATATCAAAGATGTCACTGACCGACCCTTGCATACCATTCTGTTCACTTTTGTTAGACTAGCTGGTAGTTCTGCTCTTCACATAGCTAACAGGTCTTACATGCAGTATGCTTTGGAATGCCTTGAACCAAAGGTGTTCAACTAGTGTGATGCAGTACTCTATGTGATGAAAGAACAACTAACCAAGGTGAAAAGTGGAATATCTAAGAACTTCGGCTATGGTTTTATTTTGACCACTTTCTCTTTGGAGAGAATCCCACTGATGCAGCCGCAGTACATCTCACTTGGTCTACCTCCACCGACTGAACCACAGATGTAGAGATGGGTTGACCTCATGTCTCAGCATGCTAGCCAGCCTCAGATTTCCTTTTCTAATAATTTTTTTGAGTGGTTTGATCGTCAAGATATGGTTTATGCCAAGTTTCGATATGCTGGCATGGATTTCTGGGGTGACCCGGATTTGGTGCTGCCGGCCGGCGAGCAGTGGGGTGCCATGGGTAAGTCTTCTGACCATATCTGTATTCATTGTTCTTTATAATGTTCTTATGTTTTCTTGATGAAGACTAATAAAAAATCATGTGCTCGTGCGGATATTGGACCAGTTCGACTGGCAGTACGTCGCAGAGACCCAACGATCGCTCCAGGAGGAGAGGCTATTGGGAGGGCCATCCTTCGTGACCTTGATGTGGTCGAGACTCTTTCATCACTACAGGACCAGATCAAGGGTCTTACCCTTGGTATCCCGGATGTGAGGACTGATGATCTGCCTCTGCGGTTGCAGCGACATACTACTGGAGTGTCGAGTCGATGGACTAGGCTTTTACGCATGATTGCATAGGCGGTGACTTGTTATCACCAGCATCATTAGACTAGGGTGCCCCGTAGCATTTTGAGCTTTGGGTCATTTGACCGATTTTTTCTTGGTTACAGAAGATTATGTATAAACTATAAACAGTTATGTATATATTTTTTTATTTTCAGAGCTTTATTTTAGTTAAGTTACACGATCCTACTGCATATATTGATGTGATACTTCTTTTTATAAATGTCACAAATGTCTATCTAACACATAATTTGCCAATGAGTCTGCCAATGTGTTTAAACTTCTAGAAATATGTTGATATTGAATGAAATCGAACTGTCTTTCCAAAATTTTGACTCTTAGGAACATGCGATAGATAGTTGGATTCTATATGGAATAGATGCTAGTGAGTTATAGAATGACGAGTTGTGAGTCTAGCCTGACAACAAGTCGACATATGCCATGTGTGATGGCATTACAGAGGAGTTTTATCAATGCACTGTATTCAGCGATACTGTTCGTCGACCGACCAATACATACCCCTCTGAAACTTACTAACTCGCTGCTGGGATTGAAAATGGCCCATGCCGTAGAAGACGGGTTCTGTGAACTACAACTTGCTCCGTTGGCATATCCAACGAATGATTCCAATAGGTTCGACATCTACAATGAATGCAAAAGTGGATTACCTAACCAAAATAATTTCTCTTGGTGAAAACAAAAATGTAACAAAAGCATGAGGATTACTACACAGAATTAAGCATAGTAACGCTTGAGGTACAACCTGTTGCGAGGTTGCGCTGGTGGAATCCCATCATAGTCCATCAACTCATAGGTTCCTTTTGCTAATACACACTTAACAATATAGGGGCCCATCCATAATGATTTGAATTTCCCTGCTCCCAACTTATTGGATTCCTGGTTGTAAAGTAAGACCAGGTCACCTTCTGAGAAGACGCGAGGTTTGACATTTTTTTCGAACTGTGCTTTGACTCGTTTCTTATGAGCTTCGTTAGCCAAAGCTTCATCACAATGGGTTTCATCCAATTGGATTAGTTCCAATAAACGAGCCTCTTCCTCTGAGGTTCCGGGGAGAAGGTCGACTGCGAGTTTGAGAGACGAGATTTCACATTAAACAGGTAAGATTGCTTCCAGATCGTACACAAGTTGAAAAGGTGTAAACCCGGTCGCATTCCTTACCAATGTCTGGTATGCCCACAAGGTTGAGTATGGGATCAGGTGCCAATCCTGTTTGTGGACTCCGATCATCCTTTGCAACATGCACTTCAGGACCTTGTTGATAACCTCAACCTGTCCGTTAGCTTGTGGATAGTATGGAGTAGAGCTGTCGTGGGATAGTCCTAATTTGGCAGCCAACTCAACCATCATGTGATTTCGAAAATGTGATCCATGATCTATGACTATGGCCTGTGGAATGCCGAATCTAGAGACTATGTGATTAAAAAAGAAAAGGGCAGTCGTTTCACCGCTATTGTTTAATGTAGGCATCGCCTCGGCCCATTCGGTAAAATAGTCTACCATGACTATGATATACCCATGCCCCCCAACTGAGGTGGGGTTACATGTCATGAAATATATGCCCCATTTGGCGAATGGCCCAACAACAACTACTAGTTGCAGTGGTGTGGGTGGTCTTCTGGTTTTGCTATCGAAAATTTGGCAAGCATGGAAACTTCTAACTGTGGTTATGCAATCTTTGAACATTGTTGGACAGGAGTATCCTGCTCGCAAAATTTTTTGCGCCATAGCATAACCAGATTGATGCCCCCCACATGCGCCTGAATGACAATCATTCAATACTTTTTCAGCCTCCTCATGGGTGAGGCACCTCCGCAGAACTGTATCGATACCTCGACGGTAAAGGGTATCAGCGACGATCACGTAGTCTTTCGCTTGGTATCGAATACCTCGTTGTTCAGCGTGTGAGGTATTAGACCTATATGTTTGTGTCTGGAGATAGATGATTATATCTCCATACCACAAATCGCTTGAAGATATCAGAAACAAATTTTCATCCACGATTGCGTCTTTGGATGTTGCATCATTGGACGATGATTGGAGATCATATAATAACTCTGTGAATACCAGGGCTTTCTTTGATTTGGATTTTTTGAATTCCAGATCAAAATCTTATAGAATTGCTATCCATTTTGAATATTCCCCCCCCAGCAACTGTCGCGACAATATATAATTCATGGGGTTGCAATCTGATAAAATGGTAGTTTTTCTGAAGAGGACGTAGTGTCGAAATCTCTATATCGCTTGAACATCTGCTAGGGCGAGCTTTTCAATGTAGGAGTATTTCATTTCCATATCATTTAGGTTTCGGCTTAAATAATATATAGGATGTTCAATTCCATTATCCTCTTGAACTAAAACCATTTCTATGGTCGTATCTGCTGCAGCCAGATACAGGTTAAAGTCTTTTTGATAATCAGGAGCATACATTAATGATGCTTGTATTAGAGATTTCTTTAAAGCATCAAAGGAAGCTTGTGCGACCTGATCCCAAACGAAGGGTACTTGTTTTTTCAATAGATGAGTATAACCTTTAGTTAGCTCGGCGTAATTTGGAATGAACCTCCTAAGGAAGTATTCTTTCCCTTGGAGTTTCTGAATTTGAAGTAGGTTTGAAGGTGGAGGCAAATCGATGATTGCCTGAACCTTGCATGGGTCGAGACAAATCCCATTCTTTGAGACCACGAAGCCAAGTAAATGACTAGAACTGACACAAAACATGCACTTGTGTGGATTGAGTCATATCTTGTAGTGTCAGCAATGTAGAAATATCGCTCTTAAATGTCGCGGATGATTGGTTCGATTTCGTGAATGAGCTAGAAGATCGTCGAGATATCGTTGAACGATGTTTTTGATGTCATGGAAAGCATAGTTCATAGCTCTCTGAAAAGTTTCCCCTACGTTCTTCAAACCAAAAGGTAGCTTGTGATATGCGAATGTGCCCCACGGACAAATGAATGCAGTCTTTGACTGGTCCTATGGGCGGATATTTATTTGATTATACACAAAAAATCCATCGATAAATGAAAAGATTTCGCATCTGGTGCATTCATCAATTATCTGGTCAATAAAGGGTGTAGGGTAGTTGTCTTTCGGACAAGCTTGATTTACATCCCTGTAATCGATGCACACTCTAATAGTTCCTTGTTTTTTCATCACAGGAAAAATATTCAATACCCAATTGGTTAGAGGAATGGGGTAAATGAAACCAACATGGAGGAGTTTTTCAACTTCTGCCTTGATGGCAACGACTTTCTTGGGGTGCACCTGCCATAGCCATTGTCGTATTGGTTTGACATTTGGATACATCTTAATTTCGTGTTCAACTATGCTCGAGTCAATACCTGGCATTTCGTCATATGACCAAGCAAAGACATCTCTAAACTCGCGAAAGAGAGTGCTATATATTTCTAGTTCTGAAGAAGAACAAGATTTTCCAACATGAATATTCTCTACAACACCTATTTTGGTTGAGACATTTATGGCAGTAGTCTCTTCGATATTGGATAGGTTTCTCTCAGAATCCACTGTATTTACAGTATTCGTCAGAAAGTCAAATACTGAAGGATGGTGTAGGCTGTTGGAATTATCTTCTTTCCAATTCAGAAGATGGGAACGATGGTGGTAATCTTCCCATGGTGACCCATCAATCATCATCGATTGAATGATTCCTTCATCTGTAGAGTGTACTTGTGACCAAGGATCTAAAGGGGTACCATATTCCTTAGACCTATCTATCCAAACACTTGATGAGCGTTGATACGGGTTTGACTCCCATGCTGAAAACATTGATTGCTATAATATTTCCAGTGGGGTTAGAGGCAATACCTGCAGATGATCCATTTTAACATCGTTTTCTGACATCCTTTGAATGGAAGATATCATATTGCAGGTTCTTACGTTAGCCACTTCCGCCAAATTGGTCGGAGGCGGTAGGGTAAAAGTTCCCATTAATGTGGGGTCTTTTAGTAGGCCTACTCCGATATTATGAAGCGTGCTAGGGCTTCCATGGATCATCGGAATTCTTCCCATAACTTGTGAACTGTTGGGGAGAAAAGTTTGTTGGTCGATGATTGCAATTCTTCCTTGGCAAGGAAATGCAATTTTCCTGAAGTAGGTCAACACAACTACTACCATGGCATATATCTAGGGTCTTCCCAGTAGGATGTTGTAATCGAGGTTTCTGTTGATGACTTCAACATCAATTTCTACTGTTTTGCCCCCCAGTTCGACTTGCAAGTTACTTAATATTCATACGGGGTGTAAGTTCATCCATCAAATGCTTTCAATGTTGTTGATGATTGCGACAAGGACGGAGACCCTAGAGTTTTCTAGCAACTCATCGACATGATACATGTGGATGCCCCCTCATCAGTAATTGTTCTATGAACAATTTTGTTGAGGGCTTTCACTTGAATGAGGAAAGATAGTTGAGCTGGTAACTTAGGGTCGTATCCTTTGTGATTAAAAGATACAAGATTGGAATTTGTTGGGTCAATCCCACCTATTGCTGATAATAAATCTTGATTTTGGGAGGGGCAATTTTGCAGTACCTCAAGAGTTGAAATCATGGAGAGCGAGTGGGTTGTGTTGCTCGGGCACGAGGATTAAACGTCGATTTGTGTACTACTCCCTTTGGCAGTTTTATTGTTAATTCAGGAATAATGGGTGGCACAACTTCGGTTGAAGTTGTTGTTAAACTACTAGGTTGATCATTATCCTTGTTGTTCAACATCTGTGGATTCTCGTAATCTTTACTCCTTTTTGATATCAGAGCATCATTCAGTTGCTTTGAAACTGACAACATTAGCACTTGGGAAGAGGAAGCATTTTCGCTAGCAACTAGATTTGTTCCTGGGTTTGGAAACGGATCAATCAATACAGCCGAGGTTTTTGAACTTTTGAAGGATTTTCTAAGTTCATCTTTATATGAACACTCATTGGTACAGTGATCCTTGTCACATATATGACATGGAGTTTTTGGTTTCCTATTCCCAAAAGGGTTTGCAGAAGATTTTTTAGGAGATGAGTCCTCCTAGTTTTTCTTCTCCCCTTGTTTTTTCTTCTTGCCTCTTGGTTGCTTGGGTTCTTTGCCTTTGTCTGTCGACATGACATTTACTTCCGAGGCTAGAAGCTCTTCATTTTCATTTTGACTTGAAACCGTGTAGGCATTTTTTGATGCAACCTTTATGGTTTTAGTGCTTGTCGCACCTATCACGCCATTGCCGGAATGAGAGTCTTTGCTTGATTTAGGAGGCGGAGGAATGGAAAATTTTGGTCTAGGAGCATCCAGGATTTTATCATAGAGCGTGCAAGACTGAGTATAGATCAAGTCTAGATATTTTGCACAAGCAATAACTTGCTCTTCGGTGACGACTCCTCCCTTTGCCACATCTTCTATAATAGCAGATAACAGTGACTTAATAAACCATTCAACCAATAGCTGATCAGGAACATATGTTTTTTACCATTCTACAACGACGTCATCATTCATGAATATGATCGGATATGTGAGTGGTCGTACCTTATGGGTAACTGAAAATGGGTTAAAAAGGTTGTGGCTAGGGTACTGAAGTTATCAAACGAAGCTCTAGGAAATTCGATATACCACTTTGCTGCCGGACCAGTTAGCGTTCGCTGAAAGAGGCAAAGCCTGATCGAATCATCATTGAGAGTGTTTGATGAACACCATAGATGAAAGGTCATCACATGATTCGATGGGTCTTCGCTCCGATTTCCATTAAATTTAGGAATATCAAATGGATGTTTATGCGGAATCGCCAGCCACCAAGGGGCGTAGGCAATTGGATCGTTCATTAGTCAACTTAGATCTGGTAACTCTAAAGTTGCCACAAAAGGCAACTGCTGATTCAGGCTTGGTTGAGCATAACCAAGATAAGATGGAATCGCTTGAGCAGTTGGTCTTTGCATACCAGCATAATGCATTTGATGTTGGTAACTTTGGTAAGGTTGATGGGCATAACCATTCTGATATGGTTGATACGGCTGCCCATTACCTGCAAAGACTTGTTGCTCATATCCTTGGTAAGCTTGCTGGAATTGCAGTTGTTGGTATTGCACTAGCCATGGTTGCGAAGCCCTAGGCTGTTGTCCAGTACTAACTGTTTGACCAAGATGGGGGTTGGCGTTCCCCATTTGAACCTGTGCCATTCCACTAGTTGGTGATTGCGGTTGTGTCATAGGTACAAGAGATTGTTGCATTACAACCTGTGAAACTTGAGGTTGGCATACAACTGACAACGCTTGTACTTGCAATACTGCCACAATAGCCAGCGTAGTGGGGATGTTTGTCATAGGTAAACTTTGTTGTATTGAGCATACAACTCTCGGTTGTTGAGGCAGGATTGGCAACCAACCGCTAGTTGTAATTCCAGCATAACCTAAATTTTGTTGTGAACTCACGCTTGGTTGTCCTTTCGAAGAAGGAAATGAAAGGGTATACAGCCCTCCATATGGCGGTAATCCAGTACTCAAAGGAATAGCTTGCCTTTGAGGACCAGTTTGCCCAAATTGACCCTGTGAAGGATCAATTTGTTGAGACTCAACGTAAGAGATTCCAAATATAATTCCGGACGAACAAACGGGAACATTCCATACTGTCAAAATAGCCCCTGGATGGACTCCATCCAGCGATTGAGAGCTGCTTGGGACAAATGGAACACTGGCGAACATTGTCGGAGTAGCAGAAGGAGCTTCTGCTGCTACTATGTCGGGTAACACAGTCCTTGATGTCGATGGTTGTTCAGACATATTAAGCCTATCCAAAAGATTCCTTAGCGATTCTTCAGGAACTTCCGATGGCGGGTGAATATTTTCTGATGAAGATGGATATAGGGCGATCCTAGCTCCAAGTTGCATTGGAATGTTAGATGGAGGATCTTCCACAATCTCTTCTATGGCAATCAATCCAGGAGGAAGAGCCAGACCATCAGGTTCGTAAAATATTTTTGGTGCCGAAGAAGATATAAGTTTTGTAGCAACAGATGGTTGGGGAGTAACAACTTCCGAATGAGCCGTAGATGGAACCGATTTAGGAATAGAAGTGTTTACCGTCACACTAGGATCAGTTTTAAAGTCCTTTTGTTGTTGCGGAATTTCTTCTGTAGAGGCAGGGATACCAGAAATGTTCGGAGTAATCAGAGTCTCTAAGGATGTTGGAGTGCTTGCTCCAACCAACCTAGGGGACTTTGATCCAGTCAAACGAGTTCACTTTTCCAGAATGGTTTCGCTTCGAGAGTCAACGACTGTTGACTCGTAAGTCTCCGCGAACGACGGGGTTTTGATTGACTTTCTTCCATGATTGCGGATTATTTGATCAACTCAAAATAAAAGGGAAAAATGTTTTTTCGAATTAAATGAATTTTAGATGCTTTGACACAACCTGTTTTTTCAATTTTAAAGAGTCGAGAAAAAAACAAAAGATGACTCTAGTCGCCTTCGACTTTTATTGAGCCTGAAGTGACAAGTGCTCTGAGGACCTTTTCCTTTAAGGAGTCCGAAAAGGAGAAAAGTAGACTTCTTTGGAGATCTAGGCAGAGGGGATTACCAAACCAATCACAAAACTACAGAATAATTTTTATGGTACGACAGTCAATCTTCTCGAATGTTGTGTTCAGTGCATTGCAATTGATAGGGTAGTAGACACGGCTTCCTAAGGATAAAGGATGCAGCCTATTGTGGCCTCCCAAAATATACTCGACAGTATGTGGGAGCACAAGTCCGTACTGTCACTTTCCATCTCAGAGTGGAGGAATCACCCAACCAACAACGAAAACAACAGTTACTAGGTTTTACGAGGCCAGAATATGTCTCTAGCCTAGACCTCTAGATGTTGTGCGTTAGGTTCCAAAGCATTGTTAGATTCATTAAATTTATTTTAAGTTGATCTTGCTTAAAAATTTGCCTTTCAGGTTCACTGTGTGATGTGTTTACAATTCCTAAAATGCAGTTTAAGATGATAAACAAATGTTTAATATTCTTTTGGCATTGAAAATCCTAGCTACTAAGGAAAGAAAGTTAAGAATCTTTCAACAAAGAGCACAAAGCACACGCTAAATGAACCATCCTAAATCAAGGCAAGCAGTCAAAATGAAAATGCACATGCATGTATTTGTTTTCAGCCTTCTTAATGTATGAATGATGATAAGAAAGCTAAGTGAAAATCTGAATTATTTTCAAAGCGACAATACTCAACAAATTTCTTTTCAAAATGAAGTGAAGGTAAGAGAGACACTTTGCGATTTCGAAATGAAAACTGTTTTTTGACACTTTAAAAACTACTAATTCAAATAATATGCAATAGTAATTGTATAATTGACTATCAAGAATAATGGGATTCTCTTATATAACTGAAAACGACATCTACGACACTTTCAAATCAAGAAACGACAGTTCGACTATGATACTTCTTTGCAAAAGAGAACTGAAAATGGCGCACAATACATAAAAAAACTTACAGTTCTTTGCACTATGGAGGCGGAATAATGTAAGATAAGGGGGTTTTCACAGAGATACACTGACCACAGACAACAAAACTCCTAAATAGGACTGATAACAGTGAGGAAAAACCAAAGTCTGAAGGTAAAGTTAACCTTCCTTGACCATCACAACTGTCACACAGTGAACTCAGTATGCAGCGCACCTACTGCACTCGAGAAGTGCAATGCATACAGAGTGCCTTGAAGGCAGGGTGTGATGGTACCAGTGCGAGACTTTAAATGACGTTTTACTCACAATTTGGAATTCAGTTTAGGGATTTAGGCCGAGTAAGTGATGTTTAGTATATGTAAATCACAGGGGTTGATCTAAGGAGGTTACTAGAGCCACCACTTAGGGCAATTAGACTGTTTGTAGATCGATTGTTTAATTCATAAAAAAAACTCAAAGATAGACTAAAGCAACATTGATCTACTTTGCATTTGTATAACAAATGCAGTTCGAAGGCTAGCTGGCTTGGCTTCAGGCTCCATCTGTAAGTTTATAAAAGAAACAAAGATAGGCTAACAAACAATCTAGTCGCTCCCCATCGAAGTCGCCATTTTGTTATCGGGAATAGTGTCCACTCGGATGCTGCTATTCCCACTAATATTGGTGGCTATCTTAGAAACAAACAAGTAAAGTCTACTTTTGCTTTCCTTTATGAAAATAGATAAGAGTGGAACAAAGGGGACCAACCTTAGTCTTGCGCTTAGTTCCCTTGTTTGATTCCTCTCCTTCCTGATAGAGCTTTGCCGCTTCTTCTTCATTTGCCTAGCTTCAAAGAGCAACTGTGGAATCACAACAACATACTACTATCAAAGAGAAAAGATCTATATTCATAGATAACACAGGACCAGATGTGTGTTAACCATACAAATGCATATATAATGAAACATACAAGAATATGGAGGAAAAATTGAATAGCTTTATTAAGATCAAAAGTAGCTAGAGGATTACAACCATATGTTCTGACCCAGCATCATTCTCCAGCAAGAAAGCCCTTCTTCACCTCAAGTAAAGCTTAGATCACCCAACACTATGAATATACACCAGAAAACCAACAACACTTCTCTACAAGATACAAGATTCCAGCCTCTAGATCTCTGTGATGAGGGATCCATATATAAATGATTGTAGGGAGGTGAGTAATCTTCTGGGGACTTGATTAGTGTTCTCTCTTTTATAGTTCTTGATTCCACTTGGAGAATGATGATCTCTTACTCATCCCTGGTCGAAAACAGAGAGGCAAGTGTCAGAGGGGAAGCTTCTGGAAGATTCCATGATCTTCCACCTCACAGTTTATCCCTTCCATTTGTCCATTACCTACCATCGCACCCTACAGAGGGGCCATTCAGTATGCATCACACCTTGTACACTGGGAAAGTGATATGCATCGTACCCTCTACACTGGGTTTTCAGTATGGTCCAATTTTCACCATTTATGAGCAGTTTTTTGCGGAGAACTTCTGGGAGTTGATGTAATCAGATGACCTTGTTCCTTTAGGCAGTGAAGCAACACTTTTAGGGACTTAGGAGCCCTCAGTTTATGGACATTTATGATTGGGGTTTTAGTGCCCAAAAATGTCTATAACAGGGATCTCCTCTCCCTCAATGTAAATCCAAAATTTGATTCAAAAGCCCCTGCAAAAGTTACTTTTGCACCAGTAGGAGGGGGCTTAATCTCCATTGGAGGATTATTATACAATTTATTAAACCTTATGATGAATTCAACAATGCTTTCATAAAATTTCTTCTTGATAGCATTAAAATCTCTGAGTGAATACCCATGGTCTCTTTTCTCTCCCCATCTCTAGGTGAATAGACGCTCCATCGCTTCCCATGTAGGAATAGAGTTATTAGGGTTCCCTTTAAACCATTTTCTTGCTTCTCCATCCAAGGACTGGATAAAAATTATTAGAACAACATCCAGGTGTTCAACATTTAGGTTTTCTGCAAGATTACAAAATACTAATATATGATTCTCTGCTGCCTATTCATCCTCCCCTGTGAAACAAGGAATAATCTTTAAGTATTCTTGTGGCATTTGATTCATCTGTTGTGGCAATTAAACAGGTGCATACCTATTCATCAAGAATGTAGGTGCTACCATGTTTTCTCATGAATTTACTGAACCTTGATTACTAGCAGTGTGGAACCTGATTGAGGAGTATATGGAATATGAGAAGGTAGCAATGTAGTTATAGGTTCAGGTTGAATAACTATAAAAGATATTGAAAATGAAACAGACTCTAGAGACTGTTCTTAACAGTTGGGTTCTTGAAATGAACTGGATGTAAAAGGTGACTCTTGGTCAAATTAATGTTTGGATGAAAGATGTGATGAACTGTTCCCAGGTGCAGATAGTGTAGGACTTGGTGTAACTAGAGTTTTTGGCCTTCCAACCCTCTTGGAAACTAGCCTCTCAGGATCTAAAAGGCTTGAAGTTTCTGTTGTGAGGTATTTGACCTTGTATGAGGCCTTTTTGGAGCCAAAGTTATTGATTTTGTTCAAAACAACCAAATATTTCCTCCTCACTAAACAAGCAAAGGAAAATATTGAAAACCTAGAGAAAAGTGTTCTTGTCTTATTTCCCCAATAATGGCACCAATTAATGTTGTCCCTTAAGAAACCAATTTCCAGGCTATGTAGAAATTGTGCTTAAGTCATTAATGTTTATAATTATTGTCACTTGTTTGTCACTTAAGTGTATGTTTTATTCTCAAATGAAGGGCCCGAAAGACTTGGTTTTTAACCCTTAATACTTAGGTGACATGAAAATCTTAGAATTCCATTTGATTGCTGAATATAAATGATGAATGAAGAAAGCTAAAGAAATCAAATACAATATGTTGTTTTACATAGAATCTACTATCTGTGACACTTGGAGAAGTTGAAGATAATATGTTCTCTTACACAGAAACTACTATTTGTAGCTTAGAAGAATTGCATAGGTAGGAAATTCAAGTATACGAACACTCTTTTAAGGGATTTTAACTTAATTTAGATAAGAAAATAAAGACCTACAGCTTCATTACCATACTTAAAGGAAGAAAACATATGATGAAACATAACAAAGAAGTCACAAAATCATACCCAACAATGTGTGGAAAATTTTTGATTCTTTCATTAATCAACGGTTTTATCAAGAATATGGTGGCCTAGTCTCTAGGTTCTCCAAAATTCGAACCCTTTCTCTGTAAATTTTCCTCCTTTTATACATTATGAGATAGTTGGTAATCACCAAAACTATCAAAGTACTTAACTATGTCCTAAATTATTAAAGTAAAAGTTATTGCAGAATATTACAATGGAGGGTAAAGACACCTCATTCTCAAGAAAATAAAATAACAGGAAGTAACTGAATTTAGAAAACTGATGATGGTTGTTCACTGTTTAGATCTATGGCTTGGCTACTGATGAAGTTTCTTTGTCGATGTTTTGATAATGGTAAAATTGTTTTAACACAACATAATGCATTTTACAAAACCCCATGCGTGGACTTGTGGGCCACATATATATTAGAAATGTTTAGATTGGCTAAAACGCAAGGAAACTCGACCAATCACCATTGCTGAAAACAAAGGAATAAATCCCCAAATCATTACATATCAGGTACACCTAAGCCATTAACCCTCACACACATTCAGCTCAATCATCATCCGATCACTCAACTAATGGATGATTCGATCCTTCGGAATGCAATGAGACTTTAAGCCTTTTGAACAAAACCTTATCACTTTCGTTTTTGCAACAACCCTTTCACTCCCACATGGACCCAATAAGAAATAAAACTACTAGTTAAATATTTATTGGGTCTGATTTTAAAAATAAAACCTGATTAATTTTCGATACGATATCTCTCGGATCTCGTCCCTTTCGATGAACGGCTGCGATTGATCTGGACTTCAATGTATTAGACTACATTTCATACACCATCGCATCTAATTTCTGAAATAAACCTCGCCCATGTTATCCACACGACTACCATCAGATCTGTGGCCTGTTGATCGGATGACCCAAATATTCTCACGGGTTTATCACTTTCAAAAGCCATTAATAATATAAAATCAACTATTTCTTTCAAATCTTTGCATTTCCTTTTATTTCTGTTATAACATAATATTTGATTTTTTCTTTCATATTTTTTATTTTCTTTCATTTTGTGTTAAAACTAAATACAAACTTAAATAACAATGGATGCTACAACAGGATCTATGTGAAGTGGACAAATCTTTAGAAACCAAGAAATAGTAGGTCGTGAATATAGCCCGTTGATTGGACCTCCTTCAAGCGATGACGAAGGAGCGGTGTAGGCCTCGCCATGAAGCGTTGTTGAGTTGATAATGTAGGGTTTTACACAGATACATCATCCATCCATAGCACCTCCATCTTCACCTCACAACATACACCTTTGCGCACACCACCACCACAACCACCTTCGTTCAACATGCTGAATACCATGAAGTTGCCAATTTTCAAGGGCTTGGGAAGTGAGGATTCAGATAAGTTTTGGTTTGTTCCAAAGGTTGTGTGGACAATGTAACACATTAGAGACGATAATATAAATAAGGCGCAGTTGGTTACCTCTCTATAGGATCGCATGCTAACATGGTGCATTAAGTACTGCACCAATAATCCATTGGTGTCATTAGCAGATACTCAGGCCACTTTGAACAAAGAATTCGGTAAGCCTAAGTCTGACTCACAATCAATAATTGGATTTAAGGAAATCATGATGAGGGTTGGTGAAATGCCTTGGGAGTTAGATCAAAGGCTAAAGTGTGTGATCAACGAAGCTAATATGCATCTCACAGATAGTAAACATCACGAGTGGTTCATAGCCTCACTCCTGCCCCACCTAAGGATTGCTTTATTGCAACAAAATATAGGAATTTAGGCAGAAGCTATGGAAATCGTGATGAAATTACTTGAAACACCTATTCAGGACGCGTCTTTGGGAGTCCAACAAATTCACTTGCAGTTGCAGAACCTCTATTTGGAATTGCAAAGCTTGAAAAAAGAAAAGGAGGCATGATAAGGATCATTGCCCTGTCTTTACGAATTAATCATAAGAGGGGGTTGATACCCCTAAGGCAGGAAGCTCCAATAGGACCGAGTATGGGGCATGCACTATGGTGCGCTATTTTTCAGGTGGCCGGAAAACATGTCACAAATAATTTTCATTTTCTACAAAAGTTAGTATAGACACCACAACAATTGTTTTGTGATTTCTACAAATTAGTGGGCCACGATGAGCACCATTGTTGTAGCTACGAATTAATGATGGAAGGGATGCCTACATATCGAATGCAAGCAGAAACTTAGCCTCCAGATCAACACACAAGAGGAGCATGCAGAGCATATCAGGTGTGTGGACGAGGCCAAGGAGGAGGAGGACCTAGTAGAGGTCATGGATAGGTCATTTGCTACAATTATGGGATGCCAGGACACTACGCGTGGGAGTGTACGAATCAGACACACCCGTCATGTCAATATTGCACTCAGTTTGACCACACAATTGAAGGATGTCCTGTGATAATGGCCAAGATGTAAGAGAAGAAGGTGCAACCACAAAACCCTACCCAGAACTTGCAAATGATGAGGACTGAGCCTCATGAAGAGGATCCAAATGTGAATATCGTGCTGAGAAGTAGGATCACAACTGGTGACAATAAGGGAAAACGACCTGAAGAGGATGGATGGGTCCACAAGGCCCTGGAAAAGGAGATTGGGCTTGATCTGGAGCACATGAAAGAGATGTTTATGGAGGAAAAGAAAGGCTTCGTTGAGGCCTCTACCTCAAGAAATCAAGACAAACTACTAGAAATTGGCACGCCTATAGAGGTTGACCTCTCTGTGCTTACCACGTTCGTAGAAACTTGTATGAAACTGTTCCATGATAGCAAGGATATTAAAGGGCTACAGGAGTTGATAAATAAGTGTGCTAGTAAGGAGAATTCTCGTGAAGGAAACAACATAGTCAGAAAGATTGGCAAACATAAGAAAAGAATAAGGCACGAGATGCGGCTTACCACCGAAATAGGAGACTATGAGATGGATCGGGTTATTCTGGATCTAGGATCTGATGCGAAAGTTTTTCCTAAACAAACATGTGAGAGAATGGAGAGACCTGCACTGCAGTGGTCTCTGATCAACTGAGGATGGCGAACCACCAGAATATTATCCCTATGGGATGTCTACATGGAGTTACTATATATATAGAAGGTGTGAGCACGCTAGCTGATTTTGAAGTGATAGAAATTGTTGATGACAGTAATCCATACCTCGCGCTCCTTGTAATTGATTGTGCTATTGATATGAATGGATTAATCAATTTGTAGAAGGAAACAATGCCGCTTGAAAGGAAATCACTCCACGTTGTAGTAACATTGGACCCTGTTGAAGGATTGCGCTATAATGAACCGATTTGCACCTATGAGGACAATGATGACAATTTGGATCAGATCTATAAAATTACAGTGCAAGACCAAGATTGGATCAATCCGACAATTGATGGATGGATTTCATGGGACTACAAAATATCCTGTACCTTAGACTCAGATGACAAATTGGAGCATTGGCAATATAGGCTGCATGAAGTATCTACGTTGCTTTGCAACATGATGACTAAATCATTGTGCTGTGTGTCATCGGAGGTAAGGAATTTACCCTATTATGATGGTTTAAATGATGTAGATAAGTTCTTGGATTCCTTCGAAAGAGAAGTACCTGAGGATCATCACTTTCAAGTGCTAGATTTGGCATTGTGTGCTACTCCCACACGGTGGTGGGGTACGCACAATGACAAATTCGATGAATGGCGTGACTATAGGAGAATTATGGGGTTTTGATTTGATCACCCAAATGGTTGAGTTGACTGAGAAATATGATTGGAGGAATGATCAACATAATCATTTAGCAAAATGGACTAAGGTTTACAAAATGGAGCAATAGTCAGAATGGGTGCATTTATTCTATGACACCCTAAATATAATCCCTATGAATTGGTACCTAGAAAAGGAGCTCTGCCAAGGCACTGTGGAGTGGGATATATTAAGGGAAATCTTTTTTATGACCTTCAGTTTTGAGGATGGGTTCAAAATCATTGATCAAGCTTGGAGGTTAAGGTAACGATCTTCGAAATTCTGCAAGATCCTCTAGATTTGGTTCAACCAGATTGGAGCACCTAGCTGTGCCATGCGTTGGAATTTTATAATGTGATTGTTGATGGGGAGGATGAGGATCGAAGGAATATAAATATCCCAGAGGTGGAAGGCCACTACGAGGTAAAAGGTCCACAGATAGGGAACCCATATATCATCACACTATTGAAGGCTAGGCAAGTGAACATTGGTATTGAAGCGAAGCCTAATTCGTGAAGATCGGGGATTAATGGGATGATTCCATGGTAGATAAAGTTGTTGAGTTGCTCTGCAAATATCAAGATTTGTTTCCTAGAAAATTTTCATACCTGAAGGGCATCATAGGTGACTTGGGCGTCATAAAGATTACTATAAAACAGGATATGAATCCTATTAAGAAAAGGTCATATTGCCTTAACCCCAAATACAAGTGAGAAAGGCATTATTGAACCAATGGAGGAATTTGATTCGATGAACCCAATGGTAGTTCAAGAAAAGAAGCAAAAGGGAGAGATAAGGATTTGTGTAGTCTAAGAAATCTTAATGATGCCTACATCCATGATCCTTTCCCAACATCATTTATTAATTATGTACTTGATAATGTTGGAGGACAGGAGGCCTACTCATTCATTGATAGGTTCTATGGATACCATCAGATTAAGATCGCACCAAAGAATAGGAGCAAAAAAAATCTTCATGATGAAATGGGGTTGTTTCTAGTATATAGTGATGCCATTCGGACTCAAGAATGTGTCAGTGATATTCTCTCACGTAGTCATCATGACATTCAAAGAATTCATTCACAAATTCTTGGAGGTGTATTTTGATGACTGGACAGTGTTTGGGTTAGTAAAGTGCCATGTAGCCAGTCTACGCTTAATGCTGGATATGTGCCAAAGATATCAGATCACACTGAACCTGAAGAAATACTTATTCTGTGTCCCCTTTGGAATTTTTCTAGGTCATGTGGTTGTGCAAGCAAGGACTAATGGTGGATACTGCCAAGATCGTGGCAATAGTCAATTTGGAGGCCCCAAGGAGTGTCGAACTGTTGTGCACAATGCTGGGCCATATTGGGTATTATTGAAAGTTCATCAAGGCTTATCCTTAGATTACCATGCTTATGGACAAGCTACTAAAGAAGGAAGCTACATTCTATTGGGATGAATAATTTCAGCACAGTCTAGATGTCTTGAAGGAAAAGATGGCCACTGCGTCGATCTTGGTCTTCCCTGATTGGAAGAAGGAATTCCATGTACACATTGACACTTCCTTTATTGCATTGGGAGTAGTGCTAACCCAAGTTGGAGAAGGAGAGATGGATCACCCTATAGCCTTTGCAAGTAGGAAATTATCAAAGACTGAGAATAACTACTCAATGAGAGAGTGCGAGGGATTGGCTATGATGTATGCGCTCCAAAAATTCAGACATTATCTGTTGGGTAAACATTTCAAGATGTACATAGACCATTCCACCTTGAAGTACCTAGTCAATAAGCCTATGTTGGGGGGGAATATATGCAGATGGTTTCTTTTATTTCAAGAATATGACTTTGAGGTAATGGTGAAGCCAGGGAGGTTGAATGTAGGACCTAATCATCTGTCATGGATTGAAATAGGGGAGGAGCCTACTACTCTAGAGGAAGGGTTTCCCGATGCACAACTCTTCACGGTGCACATAACGAATAACCATTTTGCAGATATTATCCACTTTTTGACTACAAGAACGGCTCCAGAAGGATACACCAGTCAACAGAAGAAAGAGTTAGTAGTGCATGCGGGAGACTTCTCCGTAATTGCAGGACATTTGTATAAGATGGGATTGGACAAGATACTCTGATGGTATGTGCCTGATTTTCAATGAAATAGCATCCTCGTTGAAGCTCATGGAGGAGCTACAGGAGGACATTATGCAGGAAAAGCAACAGTGCAAAATATTTTTCGTGCAAGTTTGTGGTGGCCTACATTACATAAGGATACCAAAACATATTGTAGGGCATGTGATGCATGTTAAAGAATGGGCAGGATATCGTGAAGGGATAAGCTACCTCCGAATCCTCAGGTTTCGTTACAACCATTTGAGAAATGGGCTATTGACTTTGTAGGACCAATTCAGCCCCCAGGTAAGAAGACAGGGGTAAGATATATCATCATCATGATAGAATACCTAACTAGATGGGTGAAGGCACAGCTTGTGAAGGATTGTATAGGACCCAAAATAGATAAATTCTTATTTGAGTACATGTTAACTAGGTTTGTCTGCCCAAAAGTGTTGATGACTGATTGCGGTACACACTTCCTTAACGAAACCATCAGTGCGCTAACAAAAGAATTCCAGGTGTATCATCAGAAGAGTACACCATATCATCCCCAAGGTAACAAAACATTTGAGGCCTTAAACAAGATCTTGGAGAATGTGCTAACAAATATTTGCAACACACGGTGGAATGATTGGAGGTGTGCATGCCGGCAGTGCTATGGGCATACAAGACTACTTGCAAAAAGCTAATAGGTCAAACACCTTTTTGGTTTGGCTATGGCATAGAAGTTGTGATGCTTATGGAATATATTATGTGTAGTCTCCACCTAACAACTTTCACAGGAATGGTGGATCGTGGAGCCTTGGAAGAATGGCTCATGCAACTAATGGAACTCAAAGAAGGCAGATTCTTGGCTAGATTCCATCAGCAAGTCTAGAAGGAATGAGAAAAGGTTTGGCATGATTGCCACATCAATATGCACACATTCAAGGTAAGTGATTTGGTATTATTATATGATAGTAAGTTTTCTAAGTTCCCTAGAAAGTTTTAGATGAACTGGTTAGGGCCATATGTCATCAAAGATATAATAGATGGGGGTGCGGCTCAACTTGCAACGCTGAACATAGAACCTCTTCTGGGAAAAGTGAATGGAAGTTGATTGAAGCTGTATGCAGGAGATCTGGCTCAATGACTACATGATGGCCGAACAGTCTTAGTGCTCCAGGCAGCTGTAAGGGCGCGTGGGACTATAAATTACATTGCATAGTTTTTGGGACTACACAATGGGGGGGTTGCACAAAAAAGGGTGATGTCACAGTACCAAAATCCGCCCGAAGGGAGTTGTGCTATGGAAGGAGATACTGCATAGCACAGCCAGAAAATCACTGTTAGAGTCAGTGTTCATGATTTGACAGGAAGGAGATAGTTAAGAGGAGCGGTTGGGTAGCATTTAAGGCTAAAATATTTAGATATCTGCCACCAAATCAACATTAATGGATGAATTTTGGGGGGAACTGTTGGATTTGAATTAAAATTCCCCTACAAATTACGTGTGCCAGTCCAACAGAGAACACTTTTCACTCTTAGAATTTTTAAGTTGCGTTGTCCGTCGCTTACGAGTCGTGAGTTTTTTGAGGCTTTGATCGAAAGCCCTGCATTCAATAAATTGCTTGAGTTAGACAGGAAATTCATTTGCGACATCATGTCAGGACCAGGTCCTACTAAGACTGCAAGCACTGGAGGAACTATCACATCTGAAGGAGCTGCTCCAGAGGTTGCGATCATGGAGGCTCGGGCTCCTGTGCCTACAATGGTGAGGTTGCCTACACCAAAGCCTAAAACAGTGTGGGAGACCCAAAAACCAAAGAAAGACAAGTCGAACCGGATCGTGCCAGTGTGTGAGTCACCTAGGAAGCATTCTACTGCCCAAACACAGAAGAAGGATAAGTAGCCTGAGAAGGTTGTATATTTGGAGGCTGAAGTGGGTGTTGAATATGTAGATGCAAAGGGTGCAGAGCCCATCACCAAGTTGCTAGAATACACCCCTTTGTGTAAAGGGGAGACGAAGGTCACTAAGGACCCAAAATGGGAGAAATTCGTCATTCACATGCCCCTATTTCCAGAAATGATAACCTTCGAAGGTCTGCGCTTAGCGTGGGTTGCCATTTTAAAGATGAAGGATTAGGACCTGGCTTACCATGAGAGGTTCCCCCATCTCGTGACAGAAAACTATATGAAGTGAGTATATTACAAAGACTCAGGTGTCACTAAGCTAGAGTCAATTGAATGGATCCACAGAATAGAGACATCCTAATTCTTTAACCTGTTGTGGGTGCCCCACTACCACCACTCCAACATTAATACCACTTGTATATGATAGTTTCTTACTCTAGTGCACAACGGGTGCTTATGTCTTGGTGTGCTTATCCCCATCACGGATATGCTCATACAGAGGATCACGCACCTCCTACACGGAGGTCTGAATCCGGCCAAGGAGTTTGGCGGAAAGACAAGCAAGAGAGACTTGGTAGAGTGGATGAAGAAGAAATTCGAGCTTATCAAGAAGCTGTGCGGGTACTCCATAACATCCATTAATGTTCCCATAGTAAAAATTCCTATCCAGATTCTAGCTGGAAAGGTTATGAGGAATTTTTGCACAGACGAGGTTCCAGTGCATGTGGTGTCATTGGCTGCACAATGCGTGGAGGGTGTGCAATTCAACTAGTCGTGGTACTTATGTGGTGAGTTCCTTGCAAATTTTTGTGACGCCCAAGATGAGAGCAAGACCGTCCACTACGTGTGGTTGCTTCTCCCCATTGTGTTGGTTGATTGGGATCTATCCAAGGACAGCCAGTTCCCTCCCATGGAGGCCAAATTGCTGGAAGTTGCACCATTTGCTTCCCTCTGGGCCATGAAGGACCCCGAGTGGGTCACTGCAAGAAAAATTTTCTGGTTATTGATGGATTCGAGCTTCTGCATGGCTATCAACCAGTGCACACAGTTGTCCCCAAATGTGTATGAATAGCTGTCTAAAGATGCTAAGTTCAAGGCAGAAAACCACCACATTTACATTTGGGTGCGGAAGGACCTACAACAGAAGTGCTTTGATCTTTCATATCTCGTCACTGATGATTCCATATAGGAAGTAATCAAGCACTGGCCAACAGATTGGCATACTCCATTTGATTTGGTTGTAGGTACTAGAAAAGGCACAGAGAGCTCAGTAGAGAAAAGGTGGAAGGATGCAGCGAGGAAGGTGGCACAGAAATTGGCCACCAGCAAAAGAAGGAGTTTGAAGAAAAGGCCCAAATGGAAAAGGATTGTGCTGCAAAGGAGCAGGTTGAATAGGAATAGCGTGACTTTGAGCGGAGTGGAAAATGTCCTTCTCTTGAAACCGAGTAGGAAGAGCAGTCGCCGCAAGGCAGTGGAGGTGATGAGGGGCAGAGAAACCCCTTTTGAGTGATGAAGTGCAAAGAACAGCAGCAAGAGGGGTCCCAAAAGAATACAAAGGTGACTAAACCACCATTGGATCCCATTACTCTAACAGAAGGAAATCTCAACGAGATTGGGGACAAAGTGCATGACACTATAGCCAAATTGCTGCAGAAATTTGAGAAATAACACATGCAGCCATTAGGTAATATTCAGAAGGATCTGCATGAATTGCAGATCCAGATCAAAAGTATACAGGTGGGTGCAGGTTAGGTTAGTTCCGCACAGACGAGCCTAGCACTAGGGACAAGTCAGGCTGCCAAGGTGGTCAGAAGAATGGACCTCAAGATAGTTATGCTACCAGATGGGTCCTTGAACGCAGAATTGACCAATGACAAGATCATCATTAGCACCCTAAAGAACATCGGCCTCAATATTGTTGTGCTCCCTAACGAATATCTTCACACGCTAGAGACGGGTGTGACAACGGAATTAAGAGCATGGGAGTAGCACACTCTCAGTTTCATTAGTGAGTACATGGTGAACAATGAACAAATGTTCACCGAGAAGATGCAGGCCCTAAAGGAAAGGGATATAATATAGGCACAGAGTGCCCCGTTGGAGGCAGCAGTTGTAGAGGCGTGTCGAATAGTGTTAGAGTTGCACGTCCCTAAGGACGCACAACTGAGGCTAAGGTCCAGAAACATGCTGCAGGCATCTGCGATGCAAAGGTAGAGTTGGCCAGAGTTCAATTTGAACTCAATATGAAAATCATGGATCTAGAACTCAAGTCATAGCCTTCGACTCTGCCCGAGGTTAGGGAACAGTGTAGTGCTGCCATCAAGGAGGGGATAGCTACTATGGATGGCGTGATCGTTGACTGCACAATTTTTTTTGAGTAAGCCATGGAAGTGGTGATGACCCTACAGGAAGATCCCATTGTGAAAATATTAAGTACAGAGATCCAAAAGCTCCAGCAACAGTACAACGAGGTTAGGACAATGGTGAACTCCATTGCTACAGCGTTACACCTCGCCAAGTTGTAGGAGGAAAAGCAGCTCCATGCATAAGTGGAAGCAGTGAAGAAAAAAGAGGTTGTTCTTAAGGCATGGATGGGTCCTTGGTTGGATGAAGCCTACCAAGTCTCAGTGAACATTCAAGAAAATCTGATGAACTTGTAGTTCACACAGCAGAAGATCAAGCGAGACGACGAAGGACCAACTATAGAGCAGCTAATCCAACAAGTGAAGCAGGCAGCCACGCAGAGCACAACTGAAGTAGGAGTTGTGCAGGTGGAGCTAGCGGACCTTTGCAGCAAGATCAACATGCGAGCTAAGTGACTCGAGGGCAAGTCATGACCTTTGTGTTGGGGGCTTGTTGGAATGGGGTCCCCTGGGTCCATTTTGGGGCAAAAGCCCCAAGTTTTGATGTAAAAAGATGTGAAGTCTCCACGAATTGTGGACGTGGAATGCAGAGCTAGTTAAGAGTCAAAAATGTATTTACCCTCGTTTATGTAAAATTGAGTCAGTTTTTGAAGATCTACCTATGGTCCGCAGACCATGGGATTGTCTAAATAGTTGTGTCTCAGAGAGTCTAAGCTAGATAGAAGTCTTTGCCTATGGGTACAACAAAAGGAGTCTAGAGATTTAGTGCAGAGAAGTAAGTCTTAGAGGAGGGAAAGGCTTTGCAGTTGAGTGCGTAGAGGCTTAGAGTAGTGTCCACAACTAAGTAAGTGGACCCTTGCAGCTAAGTGCATAGGGAAGTATTGAGTCTATAAACTTACTGCTCTAAAAGGATCCAAGAATGCCTCTAAGTCTTCATAAAACCATTAAAAAATCATGCCAAAGCAAAATAAATCCTTTAAAAGGATTGAAAATATCATAAGAGGAAGCATTTTAATACACTATCAGGAGGCAAAACCCACGAAATCATGAATAAAACAGAGCAATTGCAGGCGGAATAGAGGATGCACAATATCCATCTGATCTGGCTGATAAATGACCCAGATCGGATCGGTAATCACAATTGGTGGTGCCCTTCAGCAGAGATCGGCGAGATCCACATGAGTCTTGCGACTGTGATCGACAGATTGCTATCGGCAAAGCCCACATAAGAGTTGTGACTATGATCGGTAGGGAAATTATAAGCGATGCGATAGCGATTGGCGGCATCAACGAGGACTATTGATCAAGCGCGCAGATTGATGGCCCATGTTGCATCGTCAGATTGCAATCGGTAGATCCACAGGAGCAGGGTTATGTGTATATACAGATATGCGACCTGATGGATGGACTCGATGAGATTATGATCTAGATTACAGGGATTTTGAAGTCCTCCAAACACCATGTTTTAATGTATTTCGCAGTTTCGTTTGTTAAACAAAATGCGAAGGGGAAAAGAATGGATGTGATGTTGTGGACACGAAAGGGTTTATCAACAATATTAAACAATATTTCAAGTCTGGAATACGGGGGTTTGTAGTGTTTTAGTGTATTTTCATATTAAATGAAATACACAGAGGCGAAGCCCTCTTGATATGCGATTGTCAATTTGTGAACAGACCCGATGGAGAAATGAAACAAATTTAAGGATTTTTAAAGTCCCATATATGAGTTTTTGGCAGATTTCTCTGTTTCAAATGCATTTCCCTGTGTTTTAATAGAGTGTGTCTGTCTTAAGAATTTTAGGGACCTGGGCACTCTGGCGTTATGGATATGTGGCCACCTCCCCTCCATATGTTAAACGATGATTGAATAACACTGGCAGAGGGATTCTAAGCATTTTAAAGGCCAGGGAGACTGAGAAGAAAAGATGTGAAATGAACAGGAAGCGCAATTGGCTTTAAAAGCCACAGACAAAGAGCATAAGGAGAGAGAGCAGTATTCAAGAAAATGCTGAGACAGATTTGGGACAGAGAGCATTAGGGGAGTCTATGTACTCATAGAGAACTTGGGAGGTTTAAATAAACTCTTATTGCTTTTTTCCTGTTGTGTGTGAAGCTCAAATTGAGCTCACTATTGTAAACAAAACTCTACTTGAAGACATAATAGAGAGGCCACCACTGAAGGCTGGACCACGAGATGTAGCCCAAGAGTATTGGGTAAACTCCTTATTAAATTTGTTGTGTCATGTGTTGTCTATTATGTTTTGTTATTGCTTCATTGTCTGTGCATTTCACAATCTTATCGATCCATTGCATATAATGACATGGACTAATCCATGCACATAAGTGTGTAATACCTTATTAATTGTCTTAGATCTCATTTTCAAATCAAGTGGTATCAAAGCTTTAGGTTGCTAGGGTTAGAAAAGCTTGTGCTACACTGTTAATGAATAATAACTAGATCAAACCTTAAATTAGGAGAAGGAAAATTGATTGAAACTAACCTAGAAATTGGTAGAGTCTATCCTAAGAGGAAAATGATAGAAGAAAATCCTTTGGAATCAAACTCTTAGTTCATGGATAGTTTCATGACCATGAGAGCCGTGGTAGAGGAAATGTATCGAGAATTTAAGAAAGGTGGAAGTGAAGATTTTTCTACTTCCAAACAAGACAAAGGAACAAAAGAATCTCTTATAGATGGCCATTCTGAAGGCAAAGGGAAAGGAAAATAAGTTCCTCTGTCCACACCTCCTAATAGCCCTGAAAATAAAAAGAAGAAAAAATCTTTGATTAAATTGTATGTTAAATTCGATTTTCCTATTTATGATGGAGAGTTGAATGTAGAGAAGTTAGATAACTTGATTAGGTAGATTGATGTGTATTGCAGGGTTCAAAATATTGACTCAGATAGAAGTAAAATTCAGCTAGCCAGCCTACACCTTGGAGGAATTGCCTTTGTATGGTGGGAAGGCAGGACACAAGCTGACTTGAAGAAGCATGGTAAACTCTTTCTATCAGGAGTGAATTTGTTTCTGCAATTAAAAAACAATTCTATCCACTAGCTTATATGTAGCAAGCTATGATGAGTTGGCAAACTCTTCACCAATTAAAAGGGAAAATTGTACAAAGTTACACTGAAGAGTTTAGAAAGAGAGCTTTGATTCTAGACATTTCTTTAGACTCACCTGAAACTTTGTTGAAGTATATAGGTAGTCTACGCAGTTATTTGAGACATACCATTCTCATGTTTAACCCGACTAGCATAGATAAGGTATCTATTCACGCTACACATCTAGAGGCTAGGGGCACGAATGTGAACCCAAAGATTGGGGGACCATCCAAACCCATTGAAAGTAAGAACAAGGAAAAGATGAAGTAGAAATGGAAAGAGAGGAAGACCAATACTGTACAAAAGGCCAAACCTTCATGCACTCACTGCAAGAAGGATGGACATGATAATGAACATTTTTGGTCTTTGCATCTAGAGCTAAAACCCAAGAAGTTCGATGGCAAGAAGAAGAAGGTTGTTGCTACTATTCAAAAATATTTGGTGTCAAACTCAGTTGATGAAACAACCATCACACCCATAGGTATAAAAGGTAAAAATTCTGAAGCATCTACAAGTAATTATGCCGAAACTATTGATAGTGAAGAAAATGAGAGAAGAAGACATGAGCTTTTTCATATTAGAGTTATTTCCAAGCATCAAAAGATTGATACTTTGTTTGATAGTGGCTCACAAGTAGATTTAATTTCTGAAGAAATTGTAAAGAAATTGGGACTGCTAACCACACCTCACAAGAAGCCATATCCATTAGGTTGGGTATGTGATAAAGCAAAACTACAAGTGACTAGAAAATGTAAACATAGGTTTTCTTTTGGGTCAACATTTGTGGATGAGATTGAGTTAGATATTGTTCCCTTAGATATATGTGGAATTGTTTTAGGAATTCCTTACTTGTATGATAGAAAATCCATCTTCTATAGAGCTAAAAATAAGTATCAACTTGTTAAAGAGGGAATAAAATATATTATAAGAGCTCACAAACTCAGAAATAATTATACTCTCATAAACTCAGGGTAGATGAAAAGAATTGTAAATTCATGCAAACAATTTTTATTGATGGTTGTAAAGGAAAAAAAACCTGAAAAAACCAATGTACTTGAAGGTTGTGATGCTAAACAACAATCTGATTTAGAAAAGGTTGTTTCAGAATATGATATATTATTTCAAGAACCTAAAGGTCTACCACCATAAAGGGAAATTGTATAGGATATTAATTTGCAACAAGATGCTCCATTACCTAACATCAGAATGTATAGGTTATCCACTTTAGAGAATGCAGAAATCAAGAAGTAGGTACATGAGCTACTTGAGAAAGAGTTCATAAGACCAAGCACATCACCATGTGGATCTCCAATCGTGTTGGTGAGAAAGAAGGATGGTTCATGGAGGATGTACATTGATTATTGAGCACTGAATAAAATAACGATCAAAAATCGTTATCCCCTTCCTTGCATAGATGATCTATTGGATCAGCTGAAAGAGGTTGTTTACTTTTCCAAGTTGGACCTATGTAGTGGTTAGCATCAGGTTAGAGTAGCAGAGCAAGATGCATGGAAGACTAATTTCAAAACAAAGCAAGGGTTGTATGAATGGCTAGTTATGCCTTTTGGCTTAACTAATGCTCCTGCTACTTTCATGAGAGTAATGAATGATGTACTCAGGCATTTTATCGATGATTTTGTAATTGTATATTTGGATGACATTCTTGTATTTAGTAAAACATGGGAGGAACATTTAAAGCATGTAAAGCAGACCCTAGATGTTTTAAAGCAAGAAAATCTCTATGTTAAATTATCAAAGTGTGAATTTGGTAAAACATCTATGAATTATTTGGGTCATATTGTAGGGGATGGTGAATTGAAGATAGATCCCTCTAAGGTTACAGTAATTGTAAACTTGCCTAAACCCAAGTCTGCTATAGAAGTTAGAAGCTTCCTAGGGGCAACATAATATTGGAGAAAGTTTATTGCTAACTTTTCCTTAATTGCAGCTCCCTTACATGCTTTGACATGATTGAACAAGGTGTTTCAGTGGGGAGGCAAACAATAGAAAGCCTTCACCACCTTGAAAGAAAAAATTAGTACAACACCAGTACTAGCATTGCCAAATCTTCAACAACCATTTAAGATCAAAACAGATGCCAGTGCTTATGCCATGGGAGCAGTGTTGATTCAACATGGTAAACCCATATGCTACCATTCTGAGACTTTTAATTCTGCAGTGGTTAATTATCCTATGTATGATAAATAATTGTATGCATTAGTTTAGAGTGTGAAGAAGTGGAAACGTTACTTAATGGGCAAAGAAACAATAATACATGCTGATCATCAGCCACTTCAGTACTTGCACTCACAAACTAAATTGCAGCAATCAAGACACTATAGGTGGATGGGTTTCCTACAAAAGCTTCACTTAGTCATCAGATATAAAAAGGGCATACACAATAAAGTTGCAGATATGTTATCTAGACCAATTATAAATGCATCTACTATACTTAAGCATAATTTAGTAATGCATGAAATCTACATTGAACAATATGCTCAAGATATAGACTTTAAAGATGTATATGTAGCTTTAAGTAATGGAAAAAAGGTAGAAGAAGTGGATTACTATATTAAGGACCAACTCTTGTATCATTTGGGAAAGCTATGCATTCCACAAATAGAGAGAATTAATATAATTAGGGAAGCACATACTTCTCTAATATTAGGTCATTTTGGTGTAAGAAAAACAATTGCACAACTACAAAGATACTGTTATTGGCCAAAAATGCATGACGCAGTTTCTAGATATGTAAGAGGGTGTACCATGTGTGCTAAAAGCAAGCCTAACAATAGAAAACTAGGCTTGTACACTCCACTGCCATTCCCTCCCCATCCTTGGAAAAGTGTTTCCATGGACTTTGTTGTAGGATTGCCAAAATATAGAAATGGTCATGACTATTGATATGTTATTGTGGATAGGTTTAGAAAAATGTGTATTTTAATACCTTGTAATAAGTAGATTACAGTTGAGAAAACAACAAAATTGTTCTTTCAGCATGTCTGGGTGCATTTTGGGTTACCCAGTTCCATAGTATCTAATTGAGACTCCCGATTTGCTGGGAAGTTTTGGTCAAATATGTGGGAATTAATGGACACCAAACTGAAGAAAAGCACAACCTTTCATCCACAGACAGATGGCCAAATAGAGGTAGTCAACATGATAGTAATCCATTTGCTCAGGGGTTATTGTAGCAAGCATCCCAATCTTTGGGATGAACACTTATGTTGTGTGCAACATGCTTACAACCATGCTAAACATTCTTCTACACAGAGATCTCTTTTTGAGACCTGTTTTGGTTTCATACCAAGGTCTCCCTTGGATTTTGTCTTTGAAAACGATATAACAGTTGTTGGACATAGTGATGTGGATAAAACAACTAGATTCATTGAACAGATCCAAGAGATTCACCAGGCAATGTAGGAATAGCTAGAAAAGAGCCAAGCCAAATACAAGGCAATGCATGATAAACACTGGGTGGAGCACAACTTCCAAGTTGGTGATCAAGTATGGTTGTATATCAGCAAGAACATAATGCAAGGGGAAGGAAAGAAGCTGAAGCCAATAAGGTATTGGCCTTTTAAGGTACTTGAGAAAATAGCTGAGAATGCTTTCTGCGTTGATCTGCCAGCATACATGCACATCTATTCAGTAGTAAATTCAGAAAATTTAAGACTATTTGAACCTTCATTAATTGAGGATCCTAAAGAGCAAAGTCAATTGCCTTCCATTGATGATCTGTTGCCTGAATACCTTAATGAGTTGCAGGGAGATACAGTTCTGGACAGGAAGGTGAGGACAACATGTAGAGGAGATGTTGAGTACCTAAGGATTGGACTCAAAGGTTCAAAACTGAGTAGTGCAAAAATGGATAGAGATTGGACAAGTAAGGCAGCAATATCCTCACTTAATTGATGCTTGAAAACCAACTTTTGGTGGTCCAAAATCCTTTTTCAGTAGGACAGCATGATCCAAATGGATCCAAGAATGCCTCTAAGTCTTCGTAAAACCATTAAAAAATCATGCCAAAGCCAAAGAAATCCTTTAAAAGGATCGAAAATATCATAAGAGGAAGCCTTTTATTACACTATCCGTAGGGAAAACCCACAAAATAGTGAATAAAACAAAGCAATTGTAGGCAGAATAGAGGATGCACAGTAGCCATTTGATTTAGCTGATCAACAGCCCAAATCAGATCGGTAATCGTAATCAGCAGTGCCCTTTGATAGAGATTAGCGGGATCCACATGAGTCTTGCAACTACGATCGGCAGATTGCTAGTGACGGTGGCTATTGGCGCTATTGGCAAAGCCCACATAAGAGTTGCGACTGCGATCGATGGGGAACTTATAAGCGATGCAATAACAATTGGCGGGGTCAACGAGGACCGTCAATCAAGCGCGTAGATCAACAACCCACGCTACATTGCCAGATCACAATCTAGAGATCCACAGAAGTGGGGTTGTGCATATACAAATATGCGACCTGATGGACAGACCCAATGAGATTATGAGCTAGATTACAGGGATTTTGAAGTCCTCCAAACACCACATTTTAATGTATTTCGCATTTTTGTTTGTTAAACAAAATGCGAATGGGAAAGTGTCGATGCGATGTTGTCGACTTGAAAGGGTTTATCAACGGTATTAAACAATATTTCAAGTCCGAAATGTGGGGGTTTGCAGTGTTTTAATGTATTTTCATATTAAATGAAAAACACAGAGGTGAAGCCCTCCTGATACGTGATTGTTAATCTATGTACTGACTTGATGGAGAAATGACACAAATTTAAGGATTTTAAAAGTCCTATATATGAGTTTTTGGCATATTTCTTTGTTTCAAATGCATTTCCCTATGTTTTAATAGAGTGCTGCTATCTTAAGAATTTCAGAGACCCGGGCACTCTGGAATTATGGATAGGTGGCCACCTCCCCTCCATATGTTAAACAATGATTGAATAATGCTGGCAGAGGGATTCTAAGCATTTCAGAGGCTGGGGAGACTGAGAAGCGAAGATGTGAAATGAACAGGCAGTGCAATTGGATTTAAAAGCCATAGACAGAGAGCATAAGGAGAGAGAGCAGTATTCAGGAAAATGCTGAGAAAGAGTTGGGACAAAGAGCATTAGGGGAGTTTGTGTACTCGTAGAGAACTTGGGAGGTTCAAATTAAGCTCACTGTTGTAAACAAAACTCTGCTTGAAGACATAATAGAGAGGCCACCACTGAAGGCTGGACCAAGAGATGTAGCCCAGGAGTATTGGGTGAACTCCTTATTAAATTTGTTGTGTCATGTGTTGTTTATTATGTTTTGTTACTGCTTCATTGTCTGTGCGTTTTGCAATCTTATCGATCCATTGCATATAATGACATAGACTAATCCATGCACATAATTTTGTAATACCTTATTAATTGTCTTAGATCTATTTTTAGATCACTTATACTGAAGATCAATAAAGAAGGTTGTTGCAAAAGTTCCTCTATTTTATCTCTATACTTCTGTTAATTATGATTGCAATATATGCTTATTGAAGGATGTATTTATGAAATATTTATGTATTGATGCGAAAATTTACTAGATCTATCTTATTAACTGAACCCAATTAATGTTAAGTGATTACGCAAAGATCCTAACACTTTCTGTTAAAGTTATCAAACACGTAGGTATATCTGAGTAAATACTGATCTAAGCATAATCTATGGTGCCCGTAAGTAGCTAATTTTCCTATTCAAGGTCCACAAAAGCCAGTCGTAGACCTTCACGGAGGTCTAGAGGCCAAATAGGGGAAATTATAGCACTAAGCCTTAAGCACTTAAAGATTTGTGTGAAGGTAGATCTAGGTCATAAAAAGACATCAGAATGATCTCTGGAAGCGAAAACATGGTTCCAGCATCCCCCCATATTGCTTCGGGTGAGACTTTAGTCGACGCTCCGCAAATTGATGCTAAAAGGGCCAATAGTGTAGGGTTTTGTTTGGAAGAACTAACTTTGAATCTGGCTCAGAACCCACTAAGCCAACACTCCATCTCATTTTTCTCTAAAACAAGAAATTTTCTTTATCTATAGGCTTGTTATATAACTCTAGCCTATGTCCATGAACCTGAAATGAATTTTATATTTCATCAATTATTTTGATTCTGACTGAACAATTATCATATATCTATTGAATTTCATATGGACCAAGCCAGTGAGTTGTGAACATGACTTGAATGTCCTTAAATTTTGAGTTAAATAATAATGCCCAGTCTCCTTCTTTGAATTGTTTTTCTTGACAAACTTATCATTCCATTTTTCCCTTTATTCTTGAATGAGTAGAGTATGTTGCAATGCTTGTTTTCTAATCTCATGTAGCGGATTCAATTGCGTCACCCTTAATTTTTGTGCTTCATCTAGGTTCATTCCTACATCAGCTACCAATTTGTAAGTATGAATTTGATATTCAATAGGAAGTAAGACTTTCTTACCATATGCCAACTAATAAGGAGTTGTTAACACCCAGGTTGTTCCCTATGACTCCCAAGGGAATACGGCCGGGGCAACCACTAACCAAGCTTTGGAGTATAGGGCCTAGCCTACCTACAATCAGAGAGGGCTCTCTCTTTAAGTTTTAGCTCTGTTTTGTGAAGATTTTAGGCTAGTTATAAGTTTCAGTTTTTTGTTTGAGACTTTGGTTGTGAACT
>APFE030852242.1:0-16515 GCA_000404065.3 Pinus taeda
CTTCCTCTGGTTTAACCAGAGCTTCCTCTTTGCCTGATCTCTTTTAATTTCCATTCCCAAAATATAGTTTGCAGCATCGAGATCTTTCATGTCGAATTTGGAGGACAATTGGGTCTTTAAATCCTGGATAATTTATTTGCCATTTCCAACCAGCAACATATCATCCACATACAAGACCATATAAATAACACAGTCACCGATTAATTTAAATTACACACAATGATCTGCTTTGTTTCTGGTGAAGCCAAGTCCCCATATAAATTTATCAAATTTCTGATACCACATCCTTGGTGACTGTTTTAACCCATACAGAGACTTCTTTAACTTGCATACCAGTTCTTTCTTACCCTTCACCGCAAAGCCTTCAGGTTGCTTCATGTAGATGTCCTCTTCCAAATCCCCGTGAAGAAATGTTGTCTTCACATCCATCTGTTCTACCTCAAAATCAAAAGCAGCAGCAACAGATAAAAGTAATCTAATAGAAGTTACCTTGGCAACAGGAGAAAAAATATCACCAAAATCAATTTGCGACACCTGGGAATAACCTTTTGCTACCAACCGAGCTTTGTATTTCTCCACCTTCCCTTCTGCATTTGTCTTCTTCTTGAACGCCCATTTGCTGCCAATGGGTTTCCTTCCAGCAGGAAACTCCACCAGATCCCAAGCCTCATTTTTGTGCAAAGATGTTGCTTCATCAATCATGGCCTCTTTCCAGAGTTTTCCATCCTCTGAATCCACTGCTTCCTTCACAGTTCTGGGATCATCATCAGTAACAAACAAAGAAAAATTTGAACAGAAAGTAGATGGACTATACCTTTCTAGCTGCCTTCTTTCTCGAATTGATCTTCTCACAGCTGGAGTTTGTGGCTCTTCATCTTCTGATTCCTCCTCTGCTACAGTCTGATTCTTCCTCATTTAGTTCAAACTCTATCTTCAAGTTTCCTTTGGTTGGACTTCATGTTTAATAACATCTTTCCCCTCTCTAAACACCACATCTCGACTATACACAACCTTCCGTGTGACTGGGTTCCAAAGCTTATAACCCTTTAAACCATCCTTATACCCAATAAAGATGCACTTTTCAGATTTACTATCCAACTTGGTTTGTTTCTCCTTTTGAACATGTACATATGCATCACATCCAAATACCCTCAGATCTAAAAGAGAGGGTTTCTTACCAGTCCATACTTCTTGTGGAGTCTTATCCTCCAACACTGATGAAGGTGACCTGTTGACCAGGTAACATGCAATATCCACCACCTCTACCTAGAATTCTTGTCCTAACCCGGCACCACTGAGCATGCTTCTTGCCCTTTCCATCAACGTCTTGTTCATTCTTTCTGCGACTCTATTTTTCTGAGGTGTATATGGAGTAGTCTTCTGCCATGCTATACCACACTTCTTACAAAATTCTTCAAATTCCTTGCTGCAACATTCTCCATCATTATCTGTCCTCAGCACCTTTATCTTCTTCTCTGTCTGATTTTCCACCAGAGCCTTAAATTCTTTAAACTTATCAAAGACTTCAGATTTCTTCTTAAGGAAATATATCCATTATTCCTTGAGAAGTCATCTATAAATGATACATAGTACACAGACTTACCCAGTGATGGAACCTTCACAGGTCCAAACACATCACTGTGCACAAGCTCTAATATCTGTTTCATCCTCTTACCACAAGAGGGGAAACTCACCCGATTCTGCTTCCCATATACACAATTTTCACAGAAATCAAAATCCAGAGAGCTATTACTCATACCTTCTACCATACCTTCACCATGAAGTATTTGAAGGCCCTTCTCTCCAATATGTCCAAGCCTTTGATGCCACAGCATGGTCTTCTCTCCAGAGACCACTAGATTTTCTGCTCCATTTTCAGGAACCATAGAACTATTGCACTCGTCAACAATAGTGCTACCTTGCAGCTTGTACAGAGTTCCAATCCGAACTCCCCGCATCAATACCAGTGCTCCTCGAACCATCTTGCAGGTATCCTTCTCGAACACTGTCTTTACACCTGCATCACCCAACTTGCTTACAGAAATCAGATTTCTGGCCAACGCGGAATATGCAGAACACCCGGAAGGGGTTCTTAACCCTTTTCACCTGCAACTTTACTTTACTTTTCACGAAAAATGATTCTAGCCTTCCTATCATCTCCTAAAGAGCATCACCACCATCGTTTTCTTACTCGCAGAACACTCTCTTATGGGAGTGAATGTGAAGGATGCACCTGAGTCAATCAACCATGCTTCATGATCTACATGTGTACTTGAAGAAGCCAAGTACACATCCCCACTTCATCTGAGGTGGTTTTCGCCTCTGCAGAAGGAGCATCATCAGATCCCTTTCCTTTATCAGGAGCTTTAGATTTACACTCCCTTCTGAAGTGCCCTTCCTTTCCTCATTTCCATCACACCACCTTTGTAGGTTTTCCTGGAGATGTAGATCTCCCTCTAGATTTAGATCTCCCACTCGATGACTTATTTTTGTTTCTGTTCTGGGACCGTCCTCGTACAGACAAGGCATCACCATTCTGCCTGTCCATATTTTTCCGTCTCATCTCCTCCGTCAGCAAGGCTCAGACTATTTCATCAAATTGCAAAGCAGTTGCATTGCTACCTATTGCAATAACCAGACTATCCCACGAGTCTGGTAGAGAACACAACAAACTGATGCACTTATATTCATTTGAAATTTTAATATCAACAGATGATAACTGACTTACCACAGTATTAAACGCATTTAGATGCTCTGTCACCGAGTCTCCATCTTTCATCCTCAGGTTATACAGCTTTTTTCCGTAGGAACAGTTTATTCACCAGAGACTTAGATTGATACAAAGTCCCTAACTTGTCCCACAAATCCTTCGCCGTAGCTTCCCCTGATACATTCAACAATACTGAATCTAAGACACAATCGTATTGTGCTCTTTGCCTTCTGATCCAACTTCTTCCATTCTTCATCGGTCAATCCCGTTGGTTTAGTACCCGGATCTACCGTGATCAACTGATCTTTATCCACCAACAGATCCTCCATCTTGAGTTTCCACAACTCAAAAATCTGACCATTGAACTTCTCAATCTCTATCTTTCCGATGCTCGCCATCTTCTTTCACCACTAGAATCGATCTCGCAGATCTCCCACTGAATAGGGTCTACCACAGGCCTGAGCAAAACCCCTCAGCAACAAAGGCGTCCCCTTGAAGCCAAAACAACTTTGATACCAAATATAGGTTTTAACCATATACAGAAATTACCTGCATACGAATTCTAAAACAAAGAAAATAAACAATGTGAGAGCATAACACATAAAACACATATGCACAGAGATTTTCCCCTGGATCTCAAAACTGGGACTACCAGCTTGATTTTTCATTATGTTTCTTTCAATGTTACATTACATATTTATACATGCCGAAGCATCCAATACCATGGACCGAAAAACCATCGCGTCCAAAACCATGGACCGAAAACCATAGGTAGGTTCGCCCAACCTAATATAGTTGTGGAAAGAATTTAAGACAACCCAACAAAAACTGCACCACTGGGTTTGCAATTGAGTGGATAGAGTATCCACGTGACTTCTTGACCCTCTCAGTTGTGTTTCATCTCTGCACACAAAGTTTGGAGCTTTTTTCTCTCTAGGTAACTATGAAACCTCTCAGTTGTGTTTATCTCATAATCACATTACTTTACAGTGTTGGGTTTCGTAGTTGGATCATTACTCTTAGTTGTGGCATCATAATTTTTCTTGTGGTTTAGCTTAATACATATACCTGGGTCTAATTTGGTTATCCAAACTTTAGCTACATGTGTTGGGGTGATTTATTAGTTGTGGTGATTTAGTTATGTGTGAATTATAACTATTTGTCCCGGTCTAATGTTTTACCCCTAGTACAAGTCATGTTGTTTCTTTGTGAAGTTTTGTCCTTCAAGTTAGGCTAGTGGTTGAACACATGCATACCCTTTGTGTGTCATTCCTTGGTTATACCAGTGAAATCCCTTGGCATCCAACCTTCATCTAGTGTCAACACATGAGGAGCAGAAGAGGTAGGGGGGACGGTAGAGGTCCCCAGGGCTGAAATTGAGCCCAACAACAAGCCCAAAAAACTATTGAGACTTTCCAATTTATCGTCCCTATTGATATTCAAAGTGAAATTTAGACCCTTGAAAACATGGTAGCTAGAGATAGATACACCATTTATGACTCAAAGCTTATGGAGGAATTTGGGCAGCTGATTTCAGACCCCTGCCACACTAGGGGCAAAAAAAAGCAGTATCTTCGAGCCATATTTCTTTATTAGAAAATGAAAACTATGATTGGCAAGAACAATAGGTTGACAAGTACAACATATTTTTCAGTCTTGTGGATGTGAAAATAGAATAGAGGAATTTGAGGTTCTATATGAAAAGGATGGTTACCTACATGGCTCAAATTGAGTGTTGTATTCTGAGCATAACCACTTCTTCTACTCCCCTAGGATCTAGTGCAAGAGATCTAACACCAGACACGTCTTCTAAATCCTAGTTGTTTTGAGTTTGTTGATAGTATTTTGTGGTCTAATGACTTTATAGGCACTCCAGTTATGCTGCAAATGTTACAATTTCTTCAATTTTGGACTAATTACTCTATACGCAAATGGTCAAAACATTTTGTTTCCCATTGGGTAGATTGAGACTATTTTTCATAACGAAAGATGATAGTGAATGGCTAAACTATGTACTGAAATATTTGGCTTTGTGAGGTAATAAAATCTTAGCTTACAAAAAAAAAATCATGTTTTTTTTAATTTACAAAGTACATCAATTTGTTATGATTGTTAATGGTATAGGAATGGTTTACAAACCATATTATATTTCTAGCTTTCTAGTATTTCTTCTCGCAAAATGGGGAATCTTGTAGAAGCCAACAAACAATCCATCTTCATACATTTCAACAATAAGCTCTTGATTTATTTTCCTTATCATATCAGAACATGTTTTGATGTTGAGGATGGAGTTTGGAAGAGTATAGATCTCTTGAAGTTTTTCTTAGATGCTTTTATTGTATGTTTTCTCAGTGTTGTTTTTAGCTTTTGTAACATATATTTCAGGTTTACATTCCAAGTATTTTGTTTTCAAGCAAAGTGTGTTTTCCATTTCCTGTAATCATCATAGGTGTGGGCCATTTCATTTCTACAATTTCTCTTTCTTATATCATAGTTAGCTTGGAAACTTGAATGCATTTATGTTCATCTAATCAACATTACAACATCTCTCACCTGCATGAGCATTAGAAAAGGAAAAATATATCACCCACTGCACATACAATTTCAGCCCCTCTTAAGTTTTTACTAACTCTGGGTTGACAATTAAAGTTGAGACTCTTGGGAGTTGCAACATTATTGCTGAAATACTAAGGGCCATCAATTTTTGGAGTTGTTGTCGGGGAAGCATTAAGGTACACATTGCCTTTTTCTTTTAATTGATTCACTCTTTTTCTTTATTTTGACGTCTCAAAAAAAGAAAACACAAAAAAACATTAGAATTCTTTCAAAAAATACAAGAACAATTTTTCTTCTTCTTTTCTAGGAAATTTTCTTCTTTTATGCCTCACAGACTTAGGGACAAGCAATTTTTACCCAAAACCCCCACTTCTCCTAGTAGGCAACCATTTTTCAGCTGATTGTGAGCCTCTTTCCCTATCCAAAGGGACCTTTGAGGCCTTTTGAGTGAGAAAGAAAGGATCTTTGAGGAGCTTGCATAGGGAGAAAATTCTTCAACCCCTGCTACTACTATGGTTGAAAAAAGAGAACATGAAGTTTTTGTATTCCCCATTAGAGAGACAGATGTAGAAGCAAAAATGACCTTCTTCGTCAATTTCTGGCAATATTGTTTGAACCGAGATCTTTTCACTGATAACCTTCTTTAAGCATGAAACATGGAAAACTGGATGTACTCAGGAACATGCATGCAACTCCAATTTGTATGCCATAGTACTAATCTTTTGCAACACCTTGTAAGGACCATAGTACTTGGGTGATAATTTATTATCCTTCTTAGCTTGCTTGAGGGATATTTATTTGTATGGTTATAGCTGTAAAAATACTCAGTCACCTACATCAAAACTTCTTTCATTGCGATCTTGATCTGCCTGTTTTTTCATTCGATTTTACGCAAGAGTGAGGTTATCCTTTAAGAGTTCTAGAAATTGTTGTTGATGTTCAATGTGATCTTCCACTGCTTGAACCTTAATTTTTTCTCTTAAATATGATGTGATGGGTGATGGATGATGTTATCTCAAAATCAAGCCTGATAGGCTGTTGGTCAGGATGACTCTAAGTAACTATTTCAAACCAAGATTTTGACTAAGGCTTAGCCTCCTTAGTCTGAGAGGGCTCTCTCAAAGGGGTTAATGATTTTGATTTATGATAAGATGGCTAACTCTTGTGATGTAACAACATAGACAAATATAATGGCTGGATAAACATTTTATAAGTTCCCATTGGGCTTATGGAGTCAATCAAGCTTCTGTAAACAATGACACTACCTTTGCATAGAAGTCAGGGCACTTAGCATTTAAATGTTCAGAATACAACTTACATAAAACCACAGTTCACACATGCATACAGGAAGTCAGAGCACAATCAGTGAATTCTGAGTGATTATGCATCCATGCAACTGAAAAAGACATTAAGGAAAGAACAAAACACATATTCTGAACATGAAAAATCCTTTATGAATCCTGAGAAGAAAGTAGATGCTTTGTATTACTAAAAATGGTCTTTACATAAGCTTAAACAGTACTTCTGCTGTCAATTTTCCAACCCCCATTACATTGCTGTCTCAGCTATATATAATCCCTTATTCTAACTAATTCGAGTTTCCTCCTCCAGCATGAGGGGAATTTTAATAACTCGATCCTTATCTCGATATTAAATATGCCATATTAGCCTTTAAACGCTGGATCCCTATATGTCCGTGGTATTAGGAAATGTTCCATGCTTCTCGGCTTCTTTTTCCCACAATTTGCTCGAACATGAACAACACCTTTCTAAGCCTTTAATCACCCAAGGAATGGAAGGTGGTCACTTTTTAGATATGCTGTAGGCTGTGGTGATAGACAGGTGTGCCTTTTTCAAAAACTCACGCTTATAATAACAAACTGCTCTGTATGCGTTAAAAAACATCATCTACAGCAGTTTCGTAGCGCGCTACGAAACTGCTGTTTTATTTAAAACAGTTTGCTTTTTTAACCCGAGAGCTTATATCATCCAATCATCGGTTGCCAAAAACTCCCTTTGATGCTTCACATGTGTAGCAGGTATTAAAACATCTTCAAAACACTAATATTAAGCAAAATTAACAAAAGTTTGAGCCAAAACCCTTTCCTGAACAGTGAATTCATTTATTAGGTAATCGGCTTAGCTCTGCCTTCAGGTCTTCAGCGGCTTTCTTTAATTGGTTAATTTCTTCCTCAGCTGCTTCTATTTGGCTTTTCATGGCTACCACATAATCTCCTTGAGATGTGATGGCTGCTTTACTTTTGCTGTTCTTTTGCTGAGGTCGTGTTCCTTCCCCTGTTTCCTCTGTTCTGGGTAGTGCTTCCTGTACCTGCTAGAAATTTCTAGTCATGGGTCTTCTTGGTTTGAAAACAAATTCCTGGGCTGGCTCATCAAACTTAAGCCTTTTTGAGGCCTTGGTTTTCTTAACCTTTACCTGTGGTGACTGTGTCAAATCAATCTCAATTGGTTTAGATTGTTCTAACTCAATAGCCTGTAATAGATCATTTAGGCTTGCCTTAGACACAGGGCTTTCTTTAGCCACAGGGCTTTCTTCGATAGCTATAGCTTTGCCTTTTTCTTTATTAATCTGGCTTCTTGTCCTCACCCTTGAGACTGCTTCAGGTTTACTTGCTTGAGGTTCAGTCTTCTTACCCTGAGTCTTCTCTTTTGTTGATTGCTGGGGCTGTTCTTGAATGACTAACGGCTTCACTGGTTTTGGTGGCTGTGATTTGGTTTTCTTTTTGGCTCTTGCCTCCCTTTGAAGCTCAGCTATTGTAAACTCTCTAGCTGGTTGAGGAGTAAGACCAATCTTACTTTGGAAACCAGCCATGAAGATAAAAGAATTCCAGTCTCGGCCTATCTTCTGGAGGCTGTCTAAAATCAGCAATTTAATCAGACCATGATGAAATAAATAGGTCTCACAGTCCTCTTTCCTGAGCTACACCTTATCACACATTTTACTTAGACTGCGAAATAAATAAAACGGAATGTCTATGGAGACCTTCCCGGTAAAATGCAAGAGCAGTTTAAAATGATAAGGATAAACCTTACTGTACCTTCCTTCACAGGTTAAATACTTCTGAATGCAGGTAAGAAGAAGAGCATAATGTTCCTTGAGATAGAACCTAGGCACTGCTTTTGTGTAATCCTCATTTACATATGCCTCCTTTAAGAACTCTTTACAAGGATTCCTATCAAATTTAAAATTCTTGAACCATTCTTCCTGGCCTCTTGGTATCTTGGTTACAGCAGCTATGGCTTCTGGAGAAACCGATATCTCTAACATGGCAACCTTTGAATTCAGACCAGTAAAATTAAGCGAAAATTCTTTTGTTACCTGTGCATGCCCTCCTTGTAGCTTTTTACAAAATCTCCAACACCCGGCATCTTTAAACGCCTTCTTCACGCCTTCATCTCTCAAGGTTATGTCCAGGCCTTCAGGTTCATTCCTTTGACATTTGCCAGACCTATGCTCCTTTCTCTCCATCTTCACTTTGAAATCTTCACAGCCAAATTCCTACTTTGAAATCTTCACAGCCAAATTCTAACAGCTCCGGTCGAGATGGTGATACAGCAATACAGCTCCTCTTTTTTATTCAGCCTCGCTTGTAATCAGGCTCGCTTGAACAACCTCGCTTGAAATTCAAATCAAAACATGACTGGTCACTCATGCAACACTCACGACCATTATTAGGACTATGCACGGTAAAATCTCTTGGGAATGAGATTTCCGTGCATATCAAAAATCTATTGGTGGAGTAGCTGCAAATGAACGTTCAGGCATGATTTCGAGAGGTACTCAAACTGACATGAGTGGACAGACATGCTGACTCACCTATGGACTTGACATTTCAGGAAAGATTCGCTGCGGAATGCACGAATCCATGATTTCGCAGCGCTGTTAGTTATATTTTTTAATGATGCGCTGTGAAACTGCTTAATCATTACACGCTGCGAAACTGCTAGACTATGATTGCGCTGCGAAATGGGTGAATAAGACTGCGCTGTGGAATCACTAAAAGACAAGGTGACTTGGCATAGACGAGACATGAGTATGGAATAATGATGAGTGGAGGAAAGCCAATAGGAGCAGAGTCTGATTTAAGTTTAAAAACCTTTAAAACTTCGACTCCTAAGTGAGACAAATAAAAATGAAAACAGCTTAAACATAGACCTTTGTCATCAAACTAGGACATGTAACTGTATGCATCAAACCTTTAGTTCTAAGTGATAACAGATGATATCCATAAAGTGCCATAAATGGGATCATTTTTGCTGCAGTATGGAAGGAAGTGTTATACCACCATTCAACTAGAGGTAACCACTTAACCAATTGTCTTCGTTTATCAGATACAAAGAAACAAAGATATCCTTCCAAACATTTGTTCACTATTGTACTTTTCCCATCAGATTGAGGATGATAAGATGACCTATGAGCTAATTGAGTACCAATACAGGAAAATAATTTCGTCCAAAAATTTCCAGCAAAAATGGGATCTCTGTCACTTACAATATTCTTTGGGTTTCCATGTAGCTTTTGAATTGTTTCCATAAATGCAGTAGCAACTTTATTGGATTTAAAAAGATGATATAATGCAAAAAAGTGTGCATAGTTGGTAGGTCTATCAACTACCACCATGATGGAACTCTTTCCTTCAGAGGGAACTCTGCTCATTATAGGGAGACCTTGGTTAGCTATTGTTGATGCATATATCATTTGTATGGCTAGAAACACAAAAATTACTAATGGGAAGTCTCGAAAATAGCTTGTACTATATTCCCCACCTCAACGTCTCATTGAAGTTGATTTCCCTACATGGGTTATACAAGAAGAAGTTGATGATTGTGACCTGTCGTCACCCTATCTTGTGTATGCCATAGAAACATCTCTTAGTAGCAAGTATATTGATGAAGATGACTTAATTGTTTGTTTTTGAAAAATCAATATCCTATTGCTATGAAAATTAATGGGCTAAAAGAGGATTTATCCCTAGGACAACCTAGTTTTTCTAAGGATATTTTGTGAGAAGAATTATTGATTGTTGATTCTAATTAGAAAATCATAAAAATGGTGGAAATCAACCCCTCCAAACTATTAAAAATCAACTCCTCACTTTCAACTAATAAAGAGGATCAATTGCTCATTGTCTTGAGGAAAACATTAATGCATTTTCATGGGATTACAAGGGTATGAAAGGTATACATCCATTTGTATACACCCATCACATATACATAAAATAATATCATAAGTCCATTCACTAAGATCAAAGGAAAATGAATATTTCTTTAAAGGACATTGTTAAATAAAATTACATAAAGTACTTGATGCAGGATTCATCTATCCAATTTCAGATAATGAATGGGTATATCCTTTGGTTGTTGTTCCCAAAAATAATAGAAAATGGAGAATTTGTGTTGATTATAGGGAACTTAATAAAGCCACAAGGAAATATCATTTTCCCTTTCTCTTCATAGACCAAGTCCTTGATGTTCTTGTCAAGAAAAATATATTTTCCTTCATGGATGGGTTTAGTGGGTATAATTAGATCCAAATTATCCCAGAAGATCGAGATAAGACCACTTTCACTTGTCCTTGGGGGGATTTTTCTTATAACATCCTTCCATTTAGCTTATGTAACCCCCTCCCACTTTCCAAAAGGTTGTGTTGAGCACATTTTATGATATTCTATATGATTCAATAGAAATTTATATGGATGACTTCACACCGTATGGGAATGAATTTCAAGTAGCTCTCTCCAATCTTAGAAATATATTTCCAAATATGTGGGATGAACCTCTCCTTAATCTGTGAATGTTTTGTGTTCCTAATGAATGAGGGAGTTGTTCTAGGACATTTCCTCTCCTTAAAAGGGATTCAAATGGATCCTAGTAAGTTAGAAATCATCAAACACGTTCCTATACCTCAAAAATAAAGAGATGCTAGAAGTTTATTAGACTTTGTAGGGTACAATAGGAGGCTTATGAATGATTTTAATAAAATTTCCTCTCCTTTGTTTTCCTTGCTAACCAAATATGTTGAGTTTTGTTCGACAAATCCATGGCAAGAATCATTGTGAGCATAAAGGAAAATTTAATAACAACACATGTTCTTAAAGGTCCTAGTTGGATCTTGCCCTTTCACATTCACACACATTAGAGAATTTTTTAGGTCTAGAATGGGAATCCTAAGGAAAATTATAAAATAATATTTGAATCAATAAAATAATATTAGATTACCTCATAAAATTTTGAAGCGAAAAAGAAAAAACTACCTTTCAACTTGTATTTTCAATTCATCTTCCTATGATTTTACTCAAATTTCGAGTAGGAGCACTCGTAGGATGTGGAATTTAATTTCCCATCCAAGGAGCACCCATGTTGAATAATTTCGATGGATCTTTCTACACAAAAGATGAGAAATGCATGGAAAAAATCATTGCAATCAACATGGGTACTCCTTGGATGTGAATTTGCATCCAACGAGTGCTCCCTCTCGAAGTTTGAGTAAACTCATAGGGAGATAAGTTGAAAATACAAGTTGAAAAGTAGTTTTTTCATTTTATTTTTTATCATCTTACCTTTTTACTCCAAAAATGGTGAATCATCCCCCATTGTCTACATCATCATCATCAATTCTATTGGTTCTTTTAAACTTGATTTTTGTTATACATTTTCATTTTGAGGCCCATATTTGACCTCAAAATTTCTCTAATGGATGCATTAGATAGGGAAATTGGAGCAACTTTATAAGGTCAACTTGACGGTAAGAATTTATCAAAGGTCGAATTGAATTACACAATAAATAAAAAAGAATTCCTCGTTGTTGTACATTTTTTAAATAAGTTTAGACATTATATTACTGGCTACAAAGTATTTGTACATACTAACCATGAAACAATTAAATATTTGATGAATAAACCAAATGTAAATGCTAGGATAATCACGTGGGAGTTGTTTTCATATTAGTTTGATTTAACCATTGTTGACAAACTAGGAAAAGAAAATGGTGTTGCATATTTCTGGTCAAGATTAACCTTTTTCTGCAGATGAACGGTTGGTTGGTGACTGACTTCCAAATGAGTATATTCTTTCCATCTCACTTCTTTCTCCATGGTTTTCTAATATTTCCAACCATATAGCCATTGGCCAACTCCATCGTCACTTGTCTTCAAGAGAGAAATGCAATATCATTAGACAAAGTGCCTCTTATACTTGGATTGGTGGATGCCTTTTCAAGTCAGGACCTAATATGGTTTTAAGAAGATGCATGAAGGAGGATAAGGTATATGATATCCTATCATCTTGTCATGATGAACCTTGTGGAGGTCATTTTACTGCAAGGAGGACATCCTACATGATCTTTGCAAGCAAGATACTTTTGGCCAACTCTTCATGAGGATGGCCATAGATATACTATAGAATGTGATCAGTGCCAAAGAATGGGAAATACTACAAGGAAGGATAAAATTCCGCTTTAAATTCAAGTTTCCTTTGAGCCATTTTGGAAATGGGGCATGGACTTCATTAGTCCTATTAATCCCCCAATAAAAAAAAGGCATATAATTGTATGCACTAATTACTTTACTGAATGAGCTAAAGTAAAAGCAATAAAGGTAGCCATGGAGCAAAATTTAGTTGAGTTCTTAAGGGAGAAAATTTTCCATAAGTTGGGGTTTCTACCTGATTGAGTAGGTAATGAAGCAATATCACATTCACCATCGAGATTCCTCTCCCTACTACCGCCAAGAAAATGGGTATGAAGAGGTCACCAATAGATCCTTAGAGAACACTCTTACTAGGGTAATTAGTGGAAAAAAAAATGGTTGGGAAGAAAGTCTTGATGAGGCTATTTGGTTACACAATTTTATCAATTGAGTTTAAATACAAAAAATTGAGGATGTAATCTCAACTATAAATGGATTTTACTAATGCGTAAACTAAATGGATACAATAATTAAACTCCTTGGATGAGTACATGATGTAGGCCTCCTTTCATGAAACTACAAAGAAAAATCAGGCATGATAGACACATCAGAACTAGAGACTTCCAAGAGGGTGATTGGGCTCTCTTATCTAAATCTATTTAAAGGAAACTTCACAACTAAACATTTGGGATCTTAACTGGTGGAAAAATTATATGACAATGACTCTGTTAGAATCAGAACCATAAATTAGGAGCAAATCCTACTGTTAGTGAATGGTTACACATTAAAAGTTTACAAGAAGCCGCTTTCTAGGGCTAAATTTACAGTTTCAATAAGTAAGTAAATGTTATTGAGAGCACTAGTTCTCTCAATCCATCCATCTCTTGACCAACAGAGAATAAAGAAAAAATAAAAATAATAGTCTTAAGTGAAAACCTCCTTTGAGGCACTTGAGACATGCTTATTGGTTTAAAGCCTCTAGAAGGTAGTCATTGAGTTTGGAAAAAAAAATAGAAAGAGAATAAATATCTAGAGTAAAACCGCTAATTGTGAGGTGCCTAAAGCAGGTTCTCTAGCTGAAAACCTCATGAGGCAGCCATTGAGGCAAAAGAGATATATATTTTGAATTTTCATCATCTCTCAAATTTATTTTTATGCAGGAACAATTTCTCCTACAACAGAAGAAGAAGAAGCAGCAATCAGGTCAACCAAAATGAACATACTGCAAAAATAAGAAAGAAATGTTATAATATGGCACCTATTTCATGTAATCAACACAAATTGTCTCAAGGTTTCCCTAGTTGGTATCCTTGTATCATTTTCTATTCCTTTATATCATTTCCAACACCATCCATCTCATATTCCTCATTTCCCATAGGTTTTCTTCAGCATTCCTAAAGTGCTACAGGAAAGTCTAGAATTCCTACAAGAGAAACATGCCTATGAGAAAAAATACATATCAAAGTTTTGTTTTTTTTCCCCAAAGGAGAGCTCCAATACGGTCCTAATAATCATCCTCTCCATGTACAAGCTCATCAGATCTTGAACAAGTGCCAAAGAAACAACAAGAGATAGAAGGACCAATAACAAAAGGGCAGACAAAAGAACAAGAGGTTGTTACTTAACCAGGTAAGACGAAAATTGACCCTCTCATTCAAGTCAGGACCTAATATGGTTTTAAGATGTGTGAAGGAGGATGAGGTCTATGATATCCTATCAGCTTGTTATCATGGACCTTGTGGAGGTCATTTTTCTACAAGGAGGACATCCTACATGATCTTGCAAGCAAGATACTTTTGGCCAACTCTTCTTAAAGATGGCCATAGATATACTATAGAATGTGATGAGTGCCAAAGAATGGGAAATACTACAAGGAAGGATGAAATTCCCATTTAAATTCAATTTTACTTTGAGCCATTTTAGAAATGGGGCATGGACTTCATTAGTCCTATTAATCCCCCAAAGAGAAAAAAGGCATATCATTTTATGCTCTAATTACTTTATTGAATGAGCTAAAGTAAAAACAATAAAGGTAGCCATGGAGCAAAGGGTCGTTCAGTTCTTAAGGGAGAAAATTTTCCATAAGTTTGGATTTCTAAGTGATTTAGCGACAAATCAAACCATCTGATTTACTTCCATCCTAATTGAGTGGGTAATGAAGCAACATCACATTCGCCATCGAGATTCCTCTCCCTACTACCCCCAAGAAAATGGGTAGGTAGAGGTCACCAATAGATCCTTAGAGAACACTCTTACTAGGGTAATAAGTGGCAAAAAGAATGGTTGGGAAGGAAGTGTTGACGAGGCTACTTGGGCTTACAATGTTGGCATTATGTTTCTGGTATGGCTATATGTTACAGATATTGTACTTGATGGCAACACCCGTGGAAAGGCTCTCAATATGTTGAAAATTAAGAAGTACACAGGAGAACAGTTCAGAAGATGCGTACCCGCAGGTACACCGTGAAGGGATCGCGGCCAGACACACATGTCAGCCGTTCAGGAGATGCGTACCCCCAGTGCACTCACTTCAAGGCAGAGAAAAGCACACGTGGGGTTTCTTATGTTTAATCTTTGGTATTTAGCCGACGGTATTTGTGTTATTATGGTTTTGGCTCGTGGTATTGATCCATGATTTTAAGAGGAGCTTGCCTATATAAAGCAAAGGAGATCCCTTGGCTAAGCATCTTTTTCAAATTGAATATCTTAAGATCTGAAATATTGGGTTATTGATTAAAAAGCTTGATCTATATGAAAGTGAAGTGGAAAGCGAATCTGTGAAGGGTGATCTTTCGAGCGCATGATCAGATTTGGGCATCCGACTAACTGTAGCACACTGGTGATCTGCAAATTCGGCCCTAATCAGAAGTACGCAGGTGTTTAACGGTGCCTCTGTGTGGGTACACAGAGCAGAAACAGGCGAACTGCGTGGGTACGCAGAGCAGAAGAAGGGTAACTGCGTGGGTACGCCGAAGCAGAAGAAGAAGCGTTGTGTGGGTGCATATCACAATAGTGGTTCAGGTGCGTACGCACTAAAAAGTACGCGACGCAATAGTATTTCTGAGTGCGTGACTACAGTGGCAGTACGCTGCATGATAGTGTATCTGGGTGCGTACTGTACGCAACGCGATAGAAGAAGCAATGCGTGGGCACGCGGCACAGCAGAAGGAACTCTGCGGGTATACGCAGGGAAGCAGAAGGTGAAGTGCGTAGCGACGCAGGCCAGAGAAAGGAAAATTGCGTATCTGTCTCATGACTTTCTGTTGACTGAATTTTTTTGTTGATAAGGTTTTCTGGGTTTAGTTCTATTTTGTTGATCTGGTTACTGCAGTTGACTGTGAAATCTACATGTACTTGATGATCAATTGATGTTTATGAAAAGTGGTCCTTGTAAGAAAAGAAGTAGGGGGGTTGTTGCTCCCTTCCAGGAGAGACTGGAAAACGAGAGAGAGTTGTAGCTCTCTGCAGGTTGCAGCCTGCGTACTGGCAATGGACTGCACTAGTACAAGACCATTGTAAAAGGAGGTTTTAATTTGAAAGAAGATAGAGACATATTGCAGCAGTTGGTTTTCACCCACATTGGGTTTCCACCTTATATCTGGTGTTCTTTGATGTGACTATCTGTTTTTCTTGTTCATGCTCATTATTTTATGGTATTGATATGCAAAAATAATTCAAAGTGTAAATTTGTTAAAAGAACTAGATAATACTGATTCACCCCCCCCCTCTCAGTATTATTTTCAACAATTGGTATCAGAGCAGGTCCTTCGGAGAAGCTTAATCGCTTGAAGGAAGATCAATCATCATGAGAAACTACGAGAGGGA
>APFE030852244.1:0-20832 GCA_000404065.3 Pinus taeda
ATATATATATATATATATACATACATACATACATACATACATACATACATACACATACATACATACATACATACATACATACATATATATACATATATATAGATACATATAGATACATATATACTATCTTTGTGAGATCCAACACATACCATATGTCAACCATATCTCCGTGAGATCCAATGCATACCATATGTCAACCATATCTCCGTGAGGGATGAAATAGACTTGTAAATATTATCTTGAGAATGCATCTCCAAGAGAAAATTCCTAGCTCTACATCATCCAATTCTGAGATTCTGCGATGTTTCATATCATCTTCCCAAAACAGACTCTGGAAAACACTAATCACAAAAAAAAGAGTCATGAATTTACAGTTTCCTTGATGATTTGTGCATCAATACTGGTCCCACATATTGGTTTCTTTAACCATGTAAGTTACACCTGTGATCTTGTATACTATACACCAAATAAATTAAAATAAAACATTCAACCTTCAAGTTGAATACCTAAGTCGATAAATACAGCACTGTTAGTGCATCACACTTCTAGCCAAAAATTCTGTGGCCGAAGGTTGATTTATCTGTGTCATCAATTTTTTTTTTTTAATAAGTTATGGTTCTAAAACATTATTCTTACCGTCATTTTCCTGGTTTTTTCACGTTCAGTAGACATTTGGGTTCCCACCAAAGGCTCTTGTTTTATAGACACATCCACACCAACCATGCTTGACTTACTGGATAATTGTGTCACTTTAAAACCATTACCTTGTATTCCCCCTTGTAAGGAAAGATTCTAGTCAGGATGGTTCTTTAATAGGTCAGAATTATTATCTAGTTCTTGATTTGAAACTTCATTTGTTGTAAGTGGCACTCCTTGGTCTTGAATCTTCACTTTGAATGATTTTTGAGCCCCTGATTTGAGCCTTTCAACTCCAGCAGATTCATTGAGAGACCCCATATATTCTCAATATTTCCTTCATAATATTAGAGTCTATTGTAATTTATTGTAGGGGTGCCATGTATTGGCTATTGGAGGCCACTCTGAGTAGATTTTTTTTCCAACTAGAAGACCACGAGATAGGAAATCCTTGAAGTTGAAAACAACATAGTGGTACTAGAGGATTCCACCAGCATTCAACGCAATCCATTCAAACTCAGTACATTGAAACACAACATTCAACACATTCCATTCATTGAAGTATTTTAATATATAATGTTGCTCGGATTAGGACATAAAACCCTAATATTGGTTTTTATTAATCGACAAAACCAATGCAAGAAATATTATTGGGGCATGATAAATATAATAATGCACACCAAAACATATTAATCTTGAAGCCACTCTCAACACATATCGAAAATTCAATGCATATTAAATTATAATCAGCCCATTAATAACAATTTCTCCAACACATTTAAAAATGAATAGTGGTATAACTTCTGCAAAACATATCGAGCACTCCAACATCAATTGCACAGTAATGCTCGTGAAATAATGTTGTGCTAGAGGTTGTGCTAGACAAATAATAACGAGGCTCTAGAAAAGTAATAATGAATCTTCCAGGACCTACGCCAACCGTTAAAATAATAATGGTGTGCCAGTTGTAATATGATATTGCATGCTGAAGTATGACAATAAATAAAATTATTAAATGGGATAATGAAAGGAGTAATGATAAATGTTATGGCCAATGCACATATTTGAGCCAACGTACAATAAATGCTAATGCACAGTCAATAATACATTTATGTTGGGGTTGTCCATACTTATTATCCTTCGTTCTCCTTCCATCCTGCTTGCGTTCTATCTACCGTCATTTTGTGCCTATCCTCATCATATTCCTGACCACATAGTTATTACTTTTTCTTTGCATTTCTTTTCCTTTAATAATTCATTCTTTCCATTACAAATGTGAATTACCTTGAGCACTCAATTCTCTTTGAGATGCCATTTCTTTATTTGAGATGCTTACTTGATATTTTAGAGTTTAGTTTCAGTTATTCATTCCTAGTGATGTTTTTTCAATGGATTCACTAGTAAAGAGAAGTGATTTAGAGAATATGTTCTGCAACCTTGAATGATTTTCCATTTGCTTCATTTTTCTTTTGTAGCTTTTGAATGTACACAATTATTCAATTGTTGAATGTATCAAAGCTAGCAATGTCCCTTTTCAATGGCATGCACTGGTAAAATTTGTGTTCTCTCCTCTTTCATTTTTTCATGCATTCTAGTTTGGTAGTGAAATGTCCTTGCAATATTATGCTTCATGGTAAGCTTTAGATTCTTGCAATGGCTCATTAACTATCATTTGCATTTAGATATTTATTTTCCCTTTTATTATTTTTGTTTAGAAAATATACTCAACACATTGTGCCAATGATAACTAAGAATACCACATGTTGTAGAAGCAGTTCAAGGAATTTCTTTTCCAGTACTTCTAGCATTCATCTTTTGTATTCATTCAAATTCTTGCATTCTAATATAACATATCATACGAGCCTTTGCTTTTATGATACATAGCTGAAGCATTTAGAGAAGTCCTCGTGATGCTATGGAATGTAGTATTGTAGTTTAATTTTGATTGGAGAGATTTTTTCATTTCAATTGTTATCTTCACATAGAGGTTGCAAGTAATATGGTCTGGATGTAGATCATGATGAAAGCTTCAAAAATAAATGTATAGAATCTATTCCTTCACATGATGGCCATACTTTTGATTTTTCTTGCATGCATGTATATATTTGAATTGAATAAGATCAATTGAATACATGAGTTATGCATTGATGCATTCCATATATTTAAATTCAACAGAAGTTGAAGAGTTTTGAGGAAATTTTGATGATGGCAATATACAATGAACTAGGCTCATCTTTCAACATGGTTTGAGAATGTTTAACTGGACTATGTACATTTCAGTATGTAAATTTCCATGCTTATATACAAAATATACAAGTATTTACAATTTTAAAAAAAAATCTTGAATCAAGAGTAGGTCTCTGAATGAAGAACCTGATTGACGTTTCTAGTTTATAAAGAAGATGTCTTGATAAATTTGATGATATTACTTTTCTCTTGTTGCTTCTTGATTGCTTCAAATTCTACACACAATTATATGCTTCTTCTTCTTGCAGTCTTCCCCTAGATAGTGCACTCAACCCCATATTTTCTATAGTGAATTAGATTCTCCTTTTGAAGTCATATTAGTGAGAAGTATCTGCAAAAATTATCCCTAATTTGTTTATGAGATATTCAAAAGGTTCTCTAGCATAAGGCTTTGTAAATATATCTGCTATTTGTTCTTTTGTAGGTATGTACTCCATATTCATTGTTTACTCAGCTACTTGTTCTCTAAGGAAGTGGTACTTTATGGGAATATGTTTTGTCTTTGAATGCAACACGTGATTTTTCAAAACTCTTATTGCACTTATATTGTCACACTTGATAGATATAGGTTCACTAAAATTTACCTTCATATCTCTTAGTGTCTGTTTGATCCACAACACTTGTGTGTAACAAGCAGAAATTGCCATGTATTCGGCTTATGTTGTATATAGAGAAATTGATGATAGTTTCTTGCTTAACCATGCAACCAAACACTCTCCTAGGTAGAATTCACCACCACTTGTACTTTTTTTGTCATCCACACAACTGGCCCAATCCGCATCTGTGTCTGTTGTCAATGTCAAGTACTTACCTTTTTTAACCATAGTCCGTAGTCCCTTTCAAATATAAGAACATCCTCTTTATTGCTAATAGATGACTTTGTTTAGGTTTTGATTGATATCTTTCCACTAATTCGACTATTAACATTATATATGGTCTAGAAGTTGTTAGGTATAACACATTTCCTATAATAGAATTGTAAAGATTTTGATCCACATCAGACGATTCATCATCTGTCCATAGCTTGCATCAAAATTCAATGGGGGTTGAGACAAGTTTACAGTCTTCCATTTGGAACTTTTTAAAAATATCTCTGAAGTATTTCTCTTGAGAAATGAATGTCCCTCCAAAAATTTTTAGGATTTTCAGCCTTAAATAAAAGTTAAGTTCTCCAATCATTGACATCTCGAACTCAGACTTCATCTCTTGAGAAAACCATTTTACTAGATGATCTTTATTGCTTCTAAACATGATATCATCCACATACACAACCACAATTACTAATTCATCTCCATAAGCCTTTATGTACAGATTACTATCAACTCCTCCTCTCTTGAAACCCTATTTTTGAAGGTACTTGTCCATTCTAGGGTACCATGCCTGAGTTGTTTGTTTAAGACCATACAATGCCTTCTTTAACTTGCAAACATAATTAGGTTTATCTGATAATGAAAATCCTTCTGGTTTTTCCATGTAGACCTCTTCCTCAACTTCTCCATTTAGAAAAGAAGACTTTATGTCCATTTGGTATACTTTGAAATCCTTGTAACAAGCAAAAGCCAAAAACATCCTGATTTCCTCCAATCTGACAACAGGCACAAATGTTTCTTCATAGTCAAGACCTTCTACTTGTGAGTACCCCTTACGCACTAGCCTGGCTTTGTTTCTAACAATTTGAACCTGTTCATTCATCATGTTTTTGAATACCCATTTTGTGCCAATGCCAATTTTTCCAATTGGTCTTGGTGTCAATTCCCAAGTCTTATTCTTTTCAATTTTATCTAACTCCTCATTCATAGAATCTATCTGTTTTTGTCATTACATGCTTCATCAAAGTTCTTGGGTTCAATCTGTGACAACATAGCAATATGAACTTGGTCTAATTTCCCCGCAATTTGCCTCCTTTTTTTCACTCCTTCACTTTTATCTCTAATAATTTGACTTTCAAGATGATTCTTTTGTGTGTATCTTGAGGGACATTTTGAATGAGTCTCTGTATTTTATAAATCTTCATCTTATACTTTGTTTTCTTTATTGTCGTGATGATGATCTAGAGGGTTGATAAAACCTGTGTTGTTGTTCCTATTAAGTAGTTCTTCATGAAACTTTAAATATATGCATTCCACAATCTTATGCAGTCTTTTATTATAGCACATATATCCCTTACTTTTTGATGAATATCCCAAAAATATTCCCTCATCTGATCGAGCATCAAACTTTCCCAGTTTTTCATCATTATTTTGATATAAAATTTACTCCCACATACTTTAAAATGTTTCATTGAAGCTAGCTTACTGTGCCACAGTTCATAAGGTGTCTTATCACATTTTGGTCTAAGATGTGCGTTATTGAGAATATGTATTGTTGTATGTACTGCTTCTGTTAGCCCCAAGGGATAACTCAATTGTTCAAGTTCCTGTTGATAAGTACCTTGCCAATATGGGACGTCACCGGGTCAAATATCCTCGACGCCCTTGGGGTTAGGCCCGACCAGATAAGCTGATGGGTAGATCCCTTTGGGTGGGTCTGTTTGGATTATTACCCATGGATGTAGTAACCATTAAGTGACCGTGAACCATAGTTGGAAAAAAATGTATAACACCCTCCTCCCACATCAACCCAGGTAACCATACCAACTGGGGTAAAAATTATATGAGAGGCTACTATGATCAAATTCAACCTCCTATGTGACCTTAAGGAAGTGGAATCGATAGAAACATCACACACAATCATCCAACATTAGCTTCAGAATCCTCATAAGACATGTCAACCACTTAGACAGCATGTGCTTGGGTCGCACTAATGTTCTGGATATCTTAGGCCACGATCGCTCTCATGCTATGGGAAAGGGAGTGACCAGAGACCCAAAGTCACTCTCATAGGATTTCCTTCCAGTGACCAGACACTAAAGTTGCCAATTCTATGCCAACGACCCCGAGATTTGAGCCTTTTTTTCAGGCCCAGAGCCCAGGTCACTGCCCAAAATGGAGTGATAACTTAAAATCAGTAAAAATACAGGGAAATAATGATGCAAAAGCAATAAGATGAGTAAGACCATAACTAGACCCCTACTAGCCATAAGAATCATTTCTTCAAACATATCATCAACATTTAACCTATAGGTGTAAACAACATAATTAAGTGTAGGGGTCTCACACTTATCTGAGAATCACTATGAACCATTTTTCCCTCATGTCATTTGTTGCATTATCACCTATTAGGTCATAAACACATTATCCATTCATATAAAAGTAAAAATATTCTAAGAGCCATACATAGCTGTTGTTATAAAATATACAAATAACCAGCATAATAGGAACATAAATACCATAAACATATCAACCATCAAAATCCACATATACATCAATACATTTACACTTGAAATTCAAGGGAATGCATTTCTCATTAATGAATGCAATGAACCAACTGGAGATGGGACTACCACCTTCCACCCGACCATAGTTTGGCTGAGCCAAGTCTCTTCATCCAATCACCACCGTGCCATATTCCAAACATGAATGTGGGACTCATAGAACACATCAAAAACACCAATCAACATGGATGCCATCGGAGTTATCCACTTACACCATGAGGAATTTGAGTTCTTCCTAGTCTCTAAGGCTTTACTACAATCCACAGTCTGATCCAGGGATCAATAGGCCCTACATCGAGACATACTCTCTAGGCTTTATCGTGCATCCCATCCCAGGACCACTAGGCACAACAAAGATAAAATCCACCTCTTGGATTTATCGTATATCCTGCCATTCATCGGCAAGTATTCCTATGCCCACCAAGGCACACAATCTGGTCTTACCACAACCCACAGTCTGGTTCATGGTTTACTAGGCCAGTGGATTCATGATCCTCAGCCTGGTTCAGGGACCACTTAGACCATATGTTTGTCAATTCGGATATCCACCCCACTCATCTTTGAATCCAATCTGGCCATCCCACATACACTGAATGTGAGAACTCATCTCATCAAAGCTACTAGGAAATGGCAAGGCTAGGATGAAAATACTGTCACACCTGGCACAACCCATGCCATGATAGAAGATAACCACATGCAATCCCATGCATGAAAAATCAAACAAGGAAAATATATATGCAAGTCGATACCTGCAATGAAACCTGTTGTAGTTGCTTGATCTTGCCTTTCCTTGCTTGATCTTTGCTTCCTCTTGCCTTCTTTTCCTTTCTTAATCCAATGCCAAAGTGCCCCATGAAAACTCTAAGTGTCCAAGAGTATGAGAGAGAGAGATAATAATGAGAGAGCTCAAACACTAAACTAACAAAAGGTTACCAACTAATCCTCATAAGCCTTTTTATTAGTGAGGCCTCTATTTTCTTCATTTTCCATTATTTTCCTTCAATTTCCTCCTTAGATGCAACCTTTTACCTTTCACCTTCCTTTTCTCTTAATTTCCTTTATTTTCATAAATAATTGTGCCAAAAATGCCATTTTTCCCTTCCAAAGCCTTATCCATTTCCTTTTCCAATTTCCTTAGCCATAAAAAACCAAATGAACACCCCCCTAGGGTGTCTTGCCTAGCATTTAGGTTGGAATACTTGTCCCATCAACTGTGCTCTTATACATTTTTACATGGAATTTTCACCAGGTATGTTACAAAACCCTCCTCCTTGGTGGAACACTATCCTCGATGTTCAATGACACTTATAACCAACAAGACTATTGAAAACAAAACATACTACCCATGGAGCTTTATAACATAGCTCATTGCAGTATTTACAATGACCACTGCTGAAACATGAAAAACATACCATTTACTGGAGCTTTATAACACAATGCATTACGGTATTTACAATAACCACATATATACATACACATTTGCTTCAACTAGCGAATAACCATACTGTCTATGGAGCTTTATAAATCCAACTCGATACAATATTTACAATAATATACACATATACATGTTTTCTCAGCTCGAAAATAAAAGGATACAATGCTTTCATCAACAACAAGGGAATCTAGTGGCTCACACCTCCACCTTCAAGTAATACCAGTATTCACCTCTTTCCCAGGAAGTCTAGAATCCACTGCCACAGTCAAACTACATCCAATGTCCAGTGCTATAATCCTCTACCACTTGACCTCTTAGTGAACAATTACCGACTCATTGTTCCAGGGTGCACTCCCAATGTGCATATGATCCCATCTGGCAATGCTAACAACCAAAACAAATCCATCCCCAATCTTCCCTTCTCTACTACATAGTCCTTTGAGCAATCCAGTCAATCCCTTCCGTGCAGTCACTCACCTTCCAAGTTCCACTAGAACCCCCATCCTGGACAGTCCATCCCTTGGCAAGGCTTTCTTGCATCGGAAGATACAAAAACCAAGGCATATCCCTGCCTCAAAACCATCATACCAGTCATAGCATGCTCATGGAAATCAATGGACACTATTGGGTATCAATGTCCAACAATGGCCATGTTTCTAAATTCTTTACTAGTATACTATTTCATTTTCCAATTCCTTTTGTTGTTGCAAATTATTGCAGTCAATTTCAATCATCCAACTGGGCATTTCATGTATTCTTCTACCAAGCACATAACTTCCATTAGATTTAAAATAAATTGAAATAAATTCACATCATACCTCATTGGTAGCTCCTCAATAAGGTAATCTTGTTCGCTTCCTATCAGAACAAGTCAAATTAGTATATTTGACCAAATCAACATGTATAAAAATATCACATCAGTTTATCTCAAAACATAACCATCAAAATCACAAATCACATGTAACCATCATAAACCAAAATCATAGATCACATGTAATCATCATAGACCAGAATCATAAATCACATATAATCATCATATACCATAATCATAAATCACATGCATAATAAAACTGAAATAAAATGTTGATACTTATCCTTTAATTGATCCTTACTTCTGCCTTTGTTCTTATTCCAACACACACCAGATCGGTTGCCACACCCGAAAAACACCGAGTGCATTCTGCTCAACCAAATTCACATATACATAGTGTGCATCACACATATATGACCAGACACAACATACAACTCCATGCAATACATGCACCTACACCTGACATACAACACATACACCTACACCCAGTGTATACAATATAATACATACGCCTACATCCAATGCATAACACAATACATACACCTACACTTGGCGACAACACAACACCATACATCTATATCTGATGTAAAACACTACACAATACATGCACATACCAAGTACCACATAACCTCAACATAGCATGTATGACATGCACACAATACCACACATGCACCAGTACCATATGTACAACATGTACATAGTACCACATGTACACCGCACCACCTGCACAATGTGTGCACAACATCACATGTACATGGTGCCACCTACACAATGTGTACACAATGCCACATATACACTACACCACTTGTACGGCATGTACACAATACCACATGTACATAGTACCACATACACGACATGTATGTGATACCACATGTACACAACGCCACATACACGACATGTACACAACACCACCTGCACACAACGCCACTTGTACAACATGTACACAACACCAAATGCACACAACACCACTTGTACAATCATGCACACCACACCATATGTGTATAGCACCACATGTACAACATGAATGCAACACCACATGTACATAACACTACATATCCAACATGTACATAGCATCACTTGTACACAGCACCACATATCCAACACGCGCAGATCACCATATGCATACAACACCACATATCCATCATGCACATTGTATAATATGTACACAACATCGTATATCCAACATGTTCATAGCACCATCTACACCCATCACTAAATATGCAATGTTCATACAACACTATCTGTACTAACACCTTGTACATAATATTTCATAAACAACATGTACAGACACTACATATGCACAATACTGCATGTGCACAATCATCATAGATGCAACATTCACAACATGTATGACATATGCACAATAGTAATACCACACATCTGAAACCACACTACCTCTACCAAGAAGCCTTGCTTCCACAATCTTATCCATGCTTGTCCTAGCATGCCGCAGACCAGACTACTTTCATTTCGCTGATGTATCCCTTGGTATAACCTGTCCATAACATAGACATAATATAATCACATAATATCAACTCATAACCACATGATACTAACCTCATATATTTTTCATGACTACTCTTCCCAATTGATTCCTCGTAAGACCAGGAACCTATTCATGCCATTTCCCTGCATAAGCATTCATTTTGCCACAAGAACGATTCTTGATGGTCTGTTGGAAAGTGACATAGATACATGGATACATACATACATATATGTAAATAGTAGCATAAACAAGCATGATCCTGTCAGAAAATGATATGCATACATACATATATACACATAAATGTTAGCATTAATAATCATGATCTCTAATGACCCTATTAAACATGACATACATATACACCTACATGCATACATATATAAACATCAACATAATCATGATCATAACATAATTACTAGATATCACAAGGTCTAGGTCTAGGTCTAGGTGTCGATTTTCATCATGAGTAATCACTCATGTTTTTATGGTCCCCTCCGGGCCTCTCCCACGTGACAACTGTTGGGCATGGGCCCCATCAAGCCAACATTAGCATCATCGAGTCACCCTTGTTCATATCTTCCGAGATGAGTCACCCTTGTATCTATGGCATCTGTTTTGAGTCCCCTTCTATCCAGTTACAGTGTTCCATACATCGTCATGTCACATCCCTCCCATTTTTCATATTTTGCTTCCAGCTCTACTGCTCAATATTTTCCGAACCCCCATTTGAGTCATTGACCATCCCCTCCAGAATCAAGTCAGTCGCTGCCAAGTTCACCATCCTTATTATGCTATGACAAGGGAATTCATCAGTCTGCCACACATTTTGTTTCCTTCCATCATCATCCCTAGTGTTAGCCTATCAGTCACTCTGCTGTGATTCCCTTCTATCGCCCTTAGCACATTTATTCCAAAAGAGTGGTCTAGAGGGTGGTGTACCTTGGTTCTAGCGTCCATCTTTTTTTAGTGCCTCAGATCAAGCAAAGGGAATCATCATTTCCCTTTGACTTGGTTGTTTCTCATGTGCTCGACACCAACTCCTTATCGCACGATTGAGATTCATACACATGATAGTTCATTGATCCAGGCGATTGTCCCAGTGATTCTCAAGTGCGTGTTAGATGTTTCATACCTCATGAGGGGGTGGCCCTTCAGGTAGCCCCCCACACCCCTAGATGACCACAGATGTTGATCCAACCTTAGATGTAGTTCCACATATGTGACGGGTTTGGTTTCTACCTCTTGCATTTCTCCTTCAGATGACCCATTCAAATATTTAGAGCCCTTTCCTACTCATCAATGTTTCTTTGGTTGTGATCCCCCCTCACCATGTCAGCTTGAGGGGCATTATGTCTCATGTAATCAAATTTTATTGTATTCAATCCTGGCCTATGTTTTTCCAGGCGCATTATGTATATGGGATCCATTGTATTATTTTCTAGCCCATTGATGTCAGTGTATCATGTATCATGTACTTTGTAGCTTAGCCCCACATAACTGGGCTCATCATTATTCTTTGTACATGGTTATCTCAACGGGTATGGGCATGCCTCCCTCGCCTCATTTGAGATCATGTACTCCCACATAAAAGGAGACTTCTATCAGTTTAGTAGGTCTTTCCCCCTCCATTATTTGTTTGTCCTTGTATTGCTTCAATTCTTTCTCTCTCTCTCTTTGACTCCCCTTTGGTGAAGTGTAACCTACAACGTATTTCGGTCATACAATTTTCTCCTAACACTCATACATTGGGGGTAATTTGTTATCACCAAAAAATGATCACCTAGCCATTTCTAACTAGGTGGATCGAAATACACCATGTAGGATTAATTTTATGATAGTAAAATCACTTTCAGTGGAAAATAATTTTGTAAACCACTTTTATTAAATTATTTTCTGAGTTAAATAAAAAAACCCATGAAAATAATTAAATAAATAATTATTTATTTAACTTTTCTCTAGGAATAATTATTAAATCATTGTTTAAATAAGTATTCCTTTTGACTAAATCCCCTAGGAAAAATTAAATAAATCACTATTTATTTATTATTCCTTATGTCCACTATTGGAATAATTGTTAAATAACTATTTAATAATTATTTCAATATCACACCATTCTTAATCCTCGTGAAATAATTAATAAATCATTTTATTTTTTAATTATTTCTAAATAAAGATATTTAACCATTTTAAATATCTTTTCCCCCTCCAATAAATATAATAAACTATTCCTAGTAGTTAGATCCTTATTTAGTCAATATTATTTTATTATTCTCCATTTTTTAGATTAACTCAATACTTTGTTATAAATAGGATGGTTTTTCCATTCATTCTTCACCATGATCATTATCATCATCACCGTTATTGTCTCTTTTCTTTTGAGCTCCCATTTGAGTTCTCCACATTTTGTCTGGGTTTTTCACATATTGAGAGAGAAGATCGTTTACTGAAGCATCAAGGACATCAAAAGACCCATCCCACGAAGGGGGATTTGGAGACCCTTTATGTAGATTTCCTTCACAAGGTGTTTTTAATAAATAATTTATTTAATTAAAGTCTTTCCATTTGGGTTGTTAAATTGTATATTTTTACTGTTGTTTGTTATTCTGGATCATCTATATTTTTGTTGCAAGTTTTTCAATTTTTATTACAAATATGAATCATAAGTAGCCATCAAATTGTTGTTAGGGTCACTCTTCATCTAGTGACTTAAGTGAATTGTTTTGGTACACCTTCCAATAAATTTCACACTAACACATTGTACATTGTGCCAGGGGCGGCGGGGGGGTTACAAGGTGGGCAGTAGCCCCCCTGCACGGGGTCCGGGATAGTGCGCCAATTTATTTTATTATTATTATTATTATTATTATTATTATTTGCAGACCTAATAATAGTTGGGTGAACCCAAACATGGTGGGTGGACCTACCCATGGTTTTTTGCATGGTTTTTGCACATGGTCTTGGGCATAATATTTTTCTTCCCATGATATTTTGTAGATATGGTTAAGGGAACTATGATTATGTTTTAATCCAAGGTTAATGGATTGGGGTTTATGAATGCTTCGACATGTATATATTGTACTGTAACATTGAAAGGAATATAATGAAAAATTAATTTGGTAGTTCCGATTTTGGGATCCAAGGGAAAATATCTATGTATATTTTATTTATGTTATTTCCATTGTATATTTTTTTGTTTTAGGAATCCGTTTGCAAGTAATTTCTGTACAAGATTAAAACCTACAAATAAAAAGGCTTATGAGGATCAATTCAAAACCTTTTGTCATATCAGTTTTGGAATTAGTCTGAGAGAGTAGAAGAACATCAAGAGGAGAAGGAAAGTAAGTAAGCAAAGGAAGGACAAGGAAAGCAAGGATAAAGCGAGGAAAGGTTGGATAAATTGGCTTCAGTGAGAATAATTGCAGATAACTAGTTGCATGTATGATTTCCTAGTTGGTTTTGGCATGCATGGTATATGCATGTTTGTATTTGGTTATTTGTTGTCAATGGCATGGGTTTTGTTAGGTTTCAATAGTAGTTTTATCCTTTCCTTTCCATATCTAGATAGTCATGGTGTGATGGGATTCATTCTTGGTTGAGCTTTGGATTGTTGAAAGGTTTTGTATTTGGGTGAGGTGGTCTTAGGAAAATCCCAAGGGTTGGGGGTGTGTTATAGACATTTTTGGGCACTGCAACCCCAATCATACATGTCCATAAACCAAGGGCTTTTAAGTCCCTAAAATTGTTGCTTCACACCCTAAAAGAGCAAGGTCAGTTGATTACATCATCTCCCAGAAGTTCTCCATGGAAAACTGCTCAGAACTGGTCAAAACTGGACCATACAGACTGCCCAGTGCAGAGGGTACGATGCATCTCACCTGCTCAGTGTAAAAAGTGTGATGCATACTGGAAAGCCCTTATGTAGGGTGATACAGATGAGAGTAGACAAATGGCAGAGACTGTTTGCAAGATGGATGATCATGGAATCTTCCAGAAACTTCTCCTGTGACACTTGCCTCTCTGAATTCGCCTAGGGATGAGTAAGAGATCATCAATCTCCAAGTGGAATCAAGAACTATCAGAGAGAGGACACTAATAAAAATCCCAAAAGCTGACTCACCCCCTGCAATCATCTATATATGGATCCCTCATCACAGAGATCCAGAATATGGAATCTTGTATCTTGTAATGAAGTGCTGTTGGTTTCCTGTGCAATATCATAGTGTTGGGTGATCTAAGCTTTTCATGAGGTGAAGAAGGGCTTTCATGCTGGGAGGATGACGCTGGGTCAGAACAATGGGTTGTAATCCTCTTTTCTATTCTTGATATTAGTAAAGTTATTCAAGTTTTCCTCCACATTCTTGTATGTTTGATGATATATGCATTTGTGTGGTCAATATATATCTGGTCCTATATTGTTTATGATTGTAGATCTCTGTTCTTTGATAGTATTATGCTACTTTGATTTCACAGGTGCTCTTTGAAGCTAGGTAAGCGAAGAAGGAGCAGCAAAGATCTGTCAGAAGGGAGAGGAACCAAGCAAGGAACCAAGCGCAAGACTGAGGTTGGTGTCCTTTGTTCCCCTCTTATATACTTCTCATAAAGGAAAGCGAAAGTAGTTTTGGTTTGTTTGTTTATAAGATAGCTACCCGTCTTAGTGGGATTAGTAGCTCTGAGTGGACACTAGATTTCCCGATAACAAAATGGTAACTCCACTGGGGAGCGAGTAGCTTGTTTGCTTGTCTATATTTGTTTGTTTTATAAACTTACAGATGAAGCCTGAAGTCAAGCCAGCTAGCCTTCGAACTGCATTTGCTATGCAAGTGCAAAGTAGATCAATGTTGCTTCAGTATATCTCTGGGTTTTGTTTATAAATTGAACAATCGATTTGTAAACATTCTAATTGCCCTAGTGGTGGCTCTAGTAACCTCAATAGATCAGCCCCTGTGATTTCTATTTACTGACTATCATTAGCTCGGCCTAAAATCCCTGAACTAAGTTGTAAACTGTGACTAAGAACCAAGTTGAAGTCTCGTCCCTAGACCATTGCACCTTCTCTTCTTGGGAATCTAGATGCATCGCACCTCCCGTGTGTAGTAGGTGCACTGCATCGTACTTTCCCTATGTTACAGGTGCGCTGATCAAACAAGACCTCTTCTGCTTCCAGATTTTGGTTTTTTGTTCGCTCTCTTCAACTTTATTCATGAATTTTGTTGTTTGTGATCAGTATACCACCGTGGAAACCCCCTTTCTTTCCATCATTCCGCCTCCATTGTACAAAGAACTGTGAATGTTTTTTTGTATTGTGTGCCATTTTGAGTTCTCTTTTACAAAGAAGTAGCATAATCGAATTGTCGTTTCTTGATTTGGAAGTGTCGCAAGTGTGGTTTTCAGTCGTAGAAAAGAATCCTATTGTTCTTAATGGTCGATTATACTATTACTCTTGTATTTGATTTGAATTAGTAGTTTTTCAAGTGTTGAAAACAAATTTCAATTTGAAATCGCGAAGTGTCGTCATTATCTTCCTTTCGTTTTGAAGAAAAATTTGTTAGTATTATCACTTTGAAAAGGTAATTTAGATTTGTACTCAACATTGTTTTTGTCATTCACACATTAAGAAAGTGGAAAACAAAGACATGCATGTGCATTTTCATTTAGACTTCTTGTTGGTTTGATTTAGGACAGTGCATCTACTGTGTGCTCTGTGCTCTATTTTGAAAGAATCTCATTCCTCTTTCCTTAGTAGCTAGGATTTTCATTGCAAAAAGAAGATTAAACAGTTGTTTGTCATCTTAGATTGCATTTTAGGAATTATATATCTACATCACGCGATGAACTTTAAGGCAAATTTCTTAAGCAAGATCAACTGTAAAATAAATTCAATGAACATAAAAACGCTTTGGAACCTAACGTACAACATTTAGAAGTCTAGGCTATAGACGTATTACGGTGTCGTAAAGCCTGGTAACTACCGCTTTCGTTGTTGGTTGGGTGATTCCTCCTCTTTGAGACAACAAGTGCCAGTACAGACTTGTGCTCCCACGTACCATTGAGTATATATTGGGAGACCACAATAGGCTATATCCTTTATCCTTAGGAAGCTGTGTATGCCGCCCTATCGATCATAATGCAATGAACACAGCATTCGGGAAGATTGACTGCCGTACCGTAAAAAGTATTCTGCAGTTTTGTGATTGGTTTGGTAATCCCTCTGTCTAGACTTCCAGAGTAGTCTCTTTCATTCCTTTTCAGACTCCTTCAAAGAAAAGGTCCATCTGAGCACTTGTCACTTTGGGCTCATTAAAAATCGAAGGCGACTAGAGTCATATTTTGTTTTTTCTCGACTCTTAAAAATTGAAAAAAAAAGCTGTGTCAAAGCGTCTAGAATTTATTTTAATCGTAATAATATCACTATTCCCGCGTTGGTCTTTAGGTTGAGGAAAATGGAGTCTACCAACCAAGGATTTCCCTTTGGAGGAAATCCTAGTCCTTTCTCCTCATGGGTAGATGTTGGTGCACCTCATATGGCCACATTGTCACTTCCAGGATTGACGATTTGCTTTCCCATATGGCTCTTCTCTACCTCTGTCGTTCAGAACACCGTGATTCTTGAACAATCAAGTCAACAACTAGATGATACTAGAGTTACCCCCCAACCTTCTACTTCGTCCGTTTCTCCCTCTCCTCCTTCCTCTTCACTTGATGAAGCTGGTAAGGCTGAAAATCAAGTAACTAAGAAGGAGAAGAAGGGGAAGGAGAAGAAGGAAAAGAAGAAGAAAGAGCCAAAGGCAAAAAGGGGCAACCGTGCACCATCTAGCAAAAATCCACACACTGCACCATCCAAGCCTATATCTCCATGTGTCATTTGCAAAGGAGACCATTATCATCGAGATTGTCATTGCATCCTGCAGATCTTAAGGGACTGATCTCCTCATTTGCACAATTCAGTGTCATCGATCTCTGATGATCATGTTGAAAGTACACCGTCAACTAGTGAAAGAGAAGTATCTGGACAGAAAAGGAAATGTAAATTTCCTTGTAAACTGTGTGAAGGAAATCACGTTGTCCACCGTTGTCCCTTCCTAGATGAAGCTAAAAGAGTTTTGGATAACCGTCCTACTTCACCGCTACGACTTCCTCCTGGATACAAGAAACTCTTGCCGAGTCCATCACTAGTTAAGAATCCGACTGACACGCCATTGTGGTCGGTCGAAGCATCTATCATTGAAGATAAACCATCTGAATCCATACCAGACGAAAGTAAAAAGGTTGAGGCGGTGGTTGACCTGGTCTTGCCTTCGGAAGTTCCGTCTTCAGATGATACAGTCGCCGAAAAGAACGAGAACGACACCATTCAAATTCTTTTCGTAAACACAGACTCTGATGAACATGGGGGCAATCTGCCTGTTCCTTTACCGCAGCAAAGGAAGTTCATCAGAGTCGTATCCAGCCGTCTATTCGGTCCCACCTCCAAGAAACCTAGTCATTTTCCTCAATTGGAATCTACTAGGCAGACCCCATTTACCGGCTAGTGTACCATTCTGAATCATTGTACAAGCTTACAGAATGGTCATGGTTGGTACCATCATAGATGAAGGGGATTCTATGAGTATCCTTTCCTCGACTGCTTGGAAAGTGCTTGGTTCGCCATCGCTTATGCCTGAGATGAGAAATCTAATAGGCTTTGACAAAAGAACCAGTCGACCATTAGGGATCCTTCCCAATGTGCTTATAATGTTGAGAAGGAAAACCGTTTATATGAACGTAATGGTAGTCCAAGGGCCTCTAGATTATAATCTACTCCTTGGACGCGACTATATTTACTGCATGGGAGCCATTGTCTCCTCGCTTTTCCGATTAATGTGTTTTCCGTACGAAGGCCGAGTGGTCCAGCTCGCAGACCAACTTTCCTTCCCCAGCTCACACGTAGCTAATAATCAAATGCCATCCCTAAACAGTCTTTTCATGCAAGAATGTCTCATCAATCTCTAGTCTATCCACCTGAAGAACGCGAGTAATTCAGGAGGACATAACTGAAACCCAGGGGGCATGCACCCTGGCCTATTCCGGCAGGAAAACTCTAGGCATAGAGTAGGTTTCTACGAAGGATATATGACTAGTATGATACCCGTCCGTATAGGAAGAGGGAATTAGACCGGAATAAGATACCTCCATTAGAAGGTAGGCCTTTCCTGATAGAACAAATGTTTTGTCTGCAAATTGAAGGGTAACCTAGAAACTCTACTTTGTTATGCCTGGGGGCATGCAAACCTTTTGTGAGCAAGTGACAAGCGACCAATGTAACGCTAACTGTAGTTCTATTGACTTCAATTGCTTAAGTTGGGTGAGTGGTCAAATCGACCATTCACCTTCGTAGGGGCCAAATGGCATTGGTAAAGTAAAGGAAAAATTTTCCTACTTGACCTTAGTAGTTAACTAACCCCTAGGACAGTAGTTGGTCGTTCCTAGCTTGCATGCGAGAGGCATGCAGAGCAAAGCTTCGAAAGGTGCAAGCTCCATAAAAAATGGAATCTATCAATGAGATATCCTTATTATACGACTGGCACGAGTAGTTTTTATGTGAAGTTCAAGCTCGTTAAAAATTAAACCTAAGCAATGAGCAAATGTTTCCCCCAGAATTTAAGCTCATTAAAAAATGAACCAATCTCCGGTAAATAACCATTATGAACGCATTATAATCAGCTTTTGAGCCTTGGTAGTGTTCTCATCATCACCTCCACTCTATTTTAGCCGATCATACACCTCCATTTGATTGTTTACCCCTTTTTGAGGAACATCTACGACGAGTGATTTTGTTAGCCATCCTTGTGACACTACCATGATTGGAAAATTCCAAACCTTACCTGGAATCAGCTGCTACCTGAAATTATCACTCGTTCCTCAAAAAACAAGTCTCCTTTAAGGTCTTTTCACCTGACTCACAAAATATGAAAAGATTGCCGAGTGATTGGCCTCTCCAGCTCGTTAAAGCTACCATAAGTGTTATCCCTCCTGTAGATTTTAAGCTTTTTGGACCTGAGGGATTATTACACAAAACGATTGAGCGCTTGTCTTGTTCGGCTTGTTAAAACTATCGAAAATTCATCCCTTTCGTATTACTTTATACTTTTTCGAGCTTAAGGGATTACATGAAGAAAAAGGATTATTGGAGTTTCCTTTCCGTCCCTTTTCAGACTCTCTAAAATTAAAAAAGGACCGAGTTATCATTGTCGTAAACCCGTTAAAATCAATAGCGACAAACTTGTCTGTATAGACGAGAACGAGTTTCACTGTTGCTAGGCTCGTTAAAACATAGCGACAGGTTCGCCCGAAGGGCGAATTATAGAACAAGCATATGTTATTCTCCTCAAGCTTGATAAAAATAAAGAGGTACTGGTCAACGATGACTGGGGAAAATTGGGAAGAAAACTTGAAGAAACTTTATTGGTAGCAAGTCACTCTTGAACATGACACTTTCACTCCACGTCCGAGTCGGGTTGGGTTATTCCGTTCACCGGTCATATCACCATTGGTACGTTGTACCATCCATCTTTGGGGTTAACGCTACCAATCCATATTAGTGTCGCTGGTATGCTCAAGAGAAGTCTCTCAGAGAATTCACCTGTGTCTCATCCGCTGCAATACATTCATGCTCCATTCTTTCATGACCGCCACCCTGAACCCTGTATCATCAGATCATTTTCACCTCAAAAATCATTTTCTCCATTCTATGCCATAGATGTGGGATTCATTAAGGCCCTCCTATGACGGGTCGCTTCTTGTCGACATCAGCTCATTATCCAAGAAGTCAACCTAGGAACGACCCTTTCAGTACTTTGAAGCTTGCATGCCTCAATGGCAAGTTTCTCTCTTCCGGCGACAGGTTTACATCAATGACCTTCAACCGAAAGATTTTACGTGGTGTTCGACACCAAGTCCCATTTTCACACCACGTGAATTGTACTGTCGTACCTTGAGGGTCATCATCATTATCGGTGACTCCTCTCATGCCTATTAACGGCTTACATTATTGGTTGGTAATCAGGCGATGTCTTTCCATGTTCGACTCCAGAACATCTTTCACATGGATTGACTTGTACTCCGAGTGAAGATTCAATGAGTTTGAAGACCCTGGATCTAGTTTCATTCGTCTGGGCTGCGATATATTCAAGAATATAAAGACATCAAATGTACATCATTGCCGAACAGACGATCATCTGAATCAAAGGATGATGACTCTATCCGAATCATCAGTCTGATACACAGACGGTTGTCTGTCCCACGTACATGAAAACGAATTTATAAAGCTGAGCATGGGAATGTCCGCCTCAGCTAGATCATGAAAAATATTATGAAGATAATGTATTGTATTGTATCTTATTACAGGTCGCCTTCCAGCTCGAAAAAACTTAGGATCCTCATGATAAAGCATTTCACCCGACATCAAAAGATTAACGACCTCATGCTTTAGGGGGCAACTATTATAGAAATTTTTGGGCACTGCAACCCCAATCATACATGTCCATAAACCAAGGGCTTCTAAGTCCCTAAAAGTGTTGCTTCACACCCTAAAATAATAAGTTCATCTGATTACATAATATCCCAGAAGTTCTCCATGGAAAACTGCTCAGAACGGGTCAAAACTGGACCATACAGACTGCCCAGTGCAGAGGGTGCGATGCATCTCACTTGCTCAGTGTAAAAAGTGTGATGCATACTAGAAAGCCCTTCTATAGGGTACGATGGGCGAGAGTAGACAAATGGCAGAGACAGTTTGCAAGGTGGATGATCATGGAATCTTCCAGAAACTTCTCCTGTGACACTTGCCTCTCTGAATTCGCCCAGGGATG
>APFE030852246.1:0-16519 GCA_000404065.3 Pinus taeda
CGGTCAAAAGAGCCTTCATCACCAAAAACTGAACGTCACCAAAGGTGGCGTCGCCAAAAGTATAGGTGTTATAGTGACATTCAAAGTCTATCACCAATAATGATTTATAATGATGGATAGCGACCGTCACTATTTCATATCAGCAATGGTGACAGACCATAGCCTCCGTCACCAAAAACTAAATGTCACCAAAAGTGGCGACGCCAAAAGTATAGGTGTTGTAGTAACATTGAAATTCTGTCACCAATAATGATTTATAATGATGAATAGTGACTGTCACCATTTCATATGAACAATGGTGATGCACCATAGCCTTGGTCACCAAAAATTGAACATCACCAAAGGTGGTGTCGCCAAAATTATAGGTGTTATGGTGACATTGAAGGTCCGTCATGAATATTGATTATAATGACGGATAGTGACCATCACCATTTCATATGAACAACAATTTATTGTGATGGATCTTTCATGGTCGTCACTATTGGTGTATATATATGGTGACATTCGTTGACCATCACCAAAAGCCACATTGCCAAAAGTATAGGTGTTGTGGTGACATTCAAGGTCCATCACGAATAATGACTATAATGACAAGCAGTGACCGTCACCATTTCATATCAACAACAACGATTTATGGTTATGGACCTTTGAGGGTTGTCACTATTGATGCATATATATGGTGGTGTTCATTGACCATCACCATTTCATATATTTGGTGAGGGTCGAAAAATGTCACCAAAGCTCATCGGTGATGGTCAAAAGAGCCTTCGTCACCAAAAATTGATCTTCGTCATTCCATATGGATATCAGGGCACGATAAGATCGAACCACCAATCTCCTACTTGTAAAGTAGGTGCTCTTCCATTGAGCTAGCACGGATTAAGCTTTTAAAAATTAGGCCTTGAAACTTCATAAATTGTAAATTCTACAACTTTCAATAAATTAAAGTCTCGGAAATATTTTACTAAACAAGCAAAGCAACATCAATGTTGCAGGTACTTACCTACTGATTATGGAAGTTATGAAAAGTGGGTGGAGGGAAAAATAGTTATGTATAAGAGAATCAATATTTTCAGTTGAATATTCAATTAGAAGTGAAACTTTGAAAACATTCATAACCTATAAATGACCTATAACTAGAAAATGCACCAAATATTGCAAATGAAATGTCATAAGTGGATAGCATATGAAAGAAGAGCATTGATGAAAACATATGCAATATGTTATAGGTTGAGTGAAAGAAAAATCTCAATGTTGTTGTTGTTTGGTGTTTATATATCTGAATGATATCTAAACTTTTGTGCAAATGTAACACAGATCTTCCCTAACCATGAACGACATATGATATATATATATATATATATCCCCTTTACATAAACCAACTTGCAATTTGGAATTTCACAAGTCCGCACTCAAAACATGACAGCAACTAAAGAGAAAGCAATAGCTTCACCTTCATCCTTGAGTTGCTTCTGTTTATTTGAATTTGACTTGTGACATTCTTTATCTGACAAGGAATCAAAATCATCACTAATATTAAATTCATCCAACACGGATTTTGGATATCCCACTAACATCTGCGTTTTTGTTGCCATGCCTGAAAACCATGGAGTTTCATGTTGATAGTGGAATAAGATGTGTGCCTACTGCTCAAGAACACATTCCTTATTAACCATTGTTACTTGACAGAAACCAAAGGGACAACACAATATCAGTGTACACAAAATCCCCTACTGAAATATAATCATAACTTAGCTAAGAAGTCCAAAAGATGTTCTTAATTAATAAGATTTTGTATTTGGAAATATTATTTCTTTAGATTTAAAAAAGACTATGTTGTACAACGCTTCTATCTATTTATCCAGGAAAATATATCATAGCATATGTCACATAGTAGCAATCTACAGTACCTAAAGTAAAAAGACAAATTTGCTCAAGAAAATAGATTTAGAAACGAGCTTTGAAAACTATAAGTTTCTCATCAAAGCTTTAATTAGTTTAACAACAAACTAGTTGGAGTTTGAAAATCAAAATCATTCATAGGAAACGAATAGGGCAATGGCAGAGTCGCTATTCATAAGCTAGAGTCACTATTTCCATTGCAGATAACTGAAATTTGAGCAGTGGTCTAAGAGTTAGAGCTTATTTTCCAGGAAGACTCGTCAATACCATCATTTTTTTTCCATGGTCTATTGTGTCTCTAGATCCAGATCAGATAGCTTGGCATTCTCAAGTTCTACCTTTCAAGTATTGATTTCTGGCTCACCCTTTAAAACACAATTCTACCACTCCATTTTATTTTGTTTTGTCAAGAGAACTGGCAGGACCTTCCCATCCTTTGTTTTACATCATCAATAACCATCCATCAACGATATAAAGAATAAAAAATACACAACAAAGGCCAAATATGTGCTTGTTGTATACCTGTGTTCTAGGATTCATCTGACCTTACTGGTGCAAAAAACTCACCCTGAAAAAATAACATCCGTGTGGAATTTATAAAAAAAAATTAAATCAAGCTCCAAGTAAACCAATCAAAATATGAACATCCTTTTAATCAATAAAATCTCTGACTTAAAATAAAAGTGGCCTAGAATTGAACGTTATATCAACCATGTCAAGTAACTAACATCGGGTGAGAAATACAAGCCATACATATTGGATTAGTGAAATAATTGATCTGATAAAGCTCAAAATCAAACAGATGACTTACAACTAAGAAACACAAATAAATGATTTAGAACTAAGACATGAGGTTGCCCTTTCAACACTATCATTAAATAGCTCTTCTTTATGTCACAGACCATTAAACTTTTTCTGATACCTGGTGGAAGTGGTATTGTAACATTAACCTCTGATAGTCTGTGTCCATGACTACTTCTCAAGCTCCGCTCCATTACCAACATTTAGGGCTAGATAAGATACATGCAAAAACCATCAACATGAAAATGAAATCTACATCCTTGTAAAAAAATTGGAGGAAAAAAAATATCCACAAATTAAAACAAACTGTAGGATACCTCATTCCTGCAACATGATTATCTTGTCATGAAAATAAAAAGAAATCAGGAGAAATGTAATTTTTTCCACATTTTGACAATGAAATCTTTTGCATATTCTATGAACAATTGGTGAAGAAAATTAGCTAAAGCTTGTCAACATCAGGATTATAGTAAAACATAAAAGAACCATTCCAACACATATATAATCCTAAACATAAGTATCTATACATATAAGTATTTATTGAGGACATTGTATTTTGTGAAAATATGGAAGTCAAATCTTTGAAATAACACAATTTATGGTACCACTGCCTTATGAAGTCCATTCATTCGAGTATTTACGAAGTCCATTCATTCGTGTATTTACGAAGTCCATTCAAGAATTTCTTCAAAGTTCAAAATTCAAACAACTAACATGTAGCCTAAAAAAGCTCAGATTTGAAAAGGAGATAACCCAAAGATGTAGAGTATATATCTCACATTTATATATCCTAATTTCTATACATTGAAATGACACTTTTTAGCATACATGAATTCAGCCGAAAATGCTAGAAAAAATATTGATGGTTATTTTGCTAATATAGAAGTTTTATACACGCATTTATTTAAACAGTTAACTTGCAATCTCAAACATATCTAAGGATGCACACAATACGTTGCATCTTTAGTGCTAGTGTGTGAACTTGAGACAGTGAAGTCCAACATCTAATAGTTTGCCTAAAATATGCACTAGCCGAATAGGTGAACAATAGTATTGTAGGTATGTGTTATGAATATATGTATTGCGGGCCAATAATAGTATTGTTGGAATAGTCACGTCCAACCCTTCCAAGTTTGCCTATATTTGCACTGGTCTAATAGGTGAACAATAGAACTGTAGGTGTGCATTTTGCATCACTTACCTAAATCCAACACCTTCAACATAGAAATTTCAAAGAATATGTCCAAAACTGGTAATTAATTTTCAAAATGAAAGAGTTGGCTTGATTGTTTCTAGAAAAGACTAGATTCTTACATTGTTCAATGTAAATTCATGGCACTTTGCCAAGCTTAGATGGAACAAAAAGGAACCAAGCTAGAAGGTTATTTAAAGAATCCTTACGTAGCCAAGGTTTGTAGCTGATCTAAATATGTTAGATATACTTCCCAAAACAATGACTTCCAAATCAAGAAAAAATCTCCCACAACCACCAATATCAATAGAGCAATTGTTGAACACAAGTTAGGGAAAATTTGGCCAAAAAAAAAAAATTAGAAACGTGATTGACATCCTTAAATGTTTAAAAATTTGCAACTTGAAAAACAATTATTCCAGAGTAAATTTGAGAACACGATATAAATGGAACATGATTGGAATACAAAGATGCCTTGAGAATACGATATAAATGGATACAGATCCAAACACATAAACATGATTGAAATACAAAGTTTCCCAAACGTTTAATGTATTCCTGCACTCTGATACAATTTTTGATATGGACCCCTAGAAGGCACTAGCTTTATATGCTATGTAGACCCTGAAATTTTTCATAGCCTTATCCTTGTCATACCATATTATTATGGCCTTACTGGTGTCTTCTCCCGTGATCAAAGACTCAATATCTAAGCATATATTTCTCCTTACTTATTTAAGTAATTAAAAATAATAATGATAATTATAGAACTATTACCTACACTGATAAAAGAATAACAACTGAAATACTAGTTCTAGGTTTCTATCTTAGTAGCGGCTAGCCACAATTGGTTCACCATGAAGCCTCTACACCCAATGGATTACTATTAGATCTCCTACAACAAACAAAACAAGGAAATCATTACAATCTGATCTCTTACCGTTGAAGAATTGTTTCACAGAGGCTGCCTCCACAACACCAACACCACAATGCCAACAACATTGACTTCCACCCTATGTCGTTCGAGTTGTTGCTGTAACTATGGCGTGTGCCCAAACTTCCTTACTTTTTAGCCAACCCAATGTTGCTCTTCATGTATTATAAAAAGTATATACAATCCTTGGGAATTTTCATAATTCAATCATCCAAAAAAACTTGTATTTATTAGTTCCATTGTGCATATCTTATGGATGTCAAATTATAAAGAATTCGTTAAACTTGCAAAGCCTTATCAAGTGAAGTTACGAATTTATATTGTGTAATGTTTCATTTTTTTGATGAGTAGAAAGAAGAGTTCTCCAAGGAAAAACACGATGCGAGTGAGATAATTTAAGCTTACACAACAAAAAAAAATATTGTAGATTTTACTCATGGAGAAAAACCACCAATCTCAGAGGAATGTTCAATTCAAGTAAAAAGTACATATTTCTATTAACAAATCAAGACATCAAAGCAAACAGGTAATATTTCTATTAACAAGTAAAAAAGGTACATACTTTTATTAATAGGTAAAACAAACATGATTATAATGATGCCCAGATTGAAAATCAATCTTTGTATTTTGTTTGCAGCTTCATTAATTTTCGACGAAGAAGTGATTTCTCCGTTTTTTTTTTCCAAGTTGCCAAGAAAGACAATAAGCATTTCTAATGTAAACTTCACTTCTGGACTGTCATAGCCAAACTCCTTTTCTTGGATCTGTAAGACCCTCCACATGAGGGGATCAACTTCATCATCCTTACCTAGAGTATGTTGTATCAAAGCTAAACAATCACAAGCCTCTCTTGTAAAGAAAATAAGTTTCAAGAAATAAGCTCAGAATCAAACAAAAAATGGACTTTGTAACCCAGAGTGTGGATCTCATGACATAGAATTGAAAAGACATATGTCAATTACCAAGAAGAAAATACAACTCACCAATTGCAGGACTTTGTTTATCAAAGGATGCTTCACATATCCTCAATGCTTCCTGAGCTAAATCCTCTGCTTCCCTATGCCTCCCTAGATGATATAAAGTTATTGCAAGACTTAGCATAGGAAATGAAATCTCTGGAGCATTAAGAACCAAGCTAGCTGAAAGTATTCTTAGACTCCTAAGAATATATTTGGATTTCTCATATTTTCTAGATAAAGCATAAGATGTTGCTAGGTTCTGAAGGTGCATTGCTAAAGAAGGATGATCCCTTCCAAGGGCTTCCTCCTTTATGAGTAAGTTTTGCTCCCACAGTAGTTGGGATTCCTCTTCTCTGTAAATGAGTAGAAGATAATGAGCACATCATAAAGGAACAATAACATAAAATTGACTCATGCAATCTGACATTCATCGATAGCTTTCCTTTACCAACAACATCAAAGATCACCCCAAATATGATCAATTTGAAGGGTTGTGGAGAAAAATTGAGAGCAAGTTGTCAATGCCCTTCCTCCTATGGATGCAAAATACCAAGGTGTTGATAGCGCTGCCACTGAGTCTATTTGGTTTGAACATATTTTGACCAAGTCTAGTTTTCAATGTAGCGAACATCGACATTGGGATAAACTCGGCAAGGGTCCGAAAAACAAAAAAATTGTAAAAATCGGGAAAATATCAGTAAAAATTGGCAAACATCGGAAAAATTAAGATACCATAAAAATATCTTTAAAAATCGGCAAACATTGGCTAGGCCAAAAAATCGTGATTTCAAGATAAAATCGAGATGTTATCGAGATATTCGCGACACTCTTTTTCAGCAAGAGAAACCTACTCTAATATGGGGAAGTAATCAGAGTGTTACCCATGTTATCAGGCAGCCAGTAGAGCATCAACTTCCCACACCTGTAGAATTCCATATGCATTACATTGAACAATTGATTAATGATAAGATTATCGATTTGCAGTATTGTCACACACTGAGATGCAGGTTGCTGACATCTTCACTAACCCTTGACAAAGTCTCATTATGTTCAACTTCATACCTTGCTTGGGGTGAAGGAAATTGTCCCTATGGTGGGGGTAATCTCACTCCCCCTCTCTATTTTTTTTTGTTCTGAACACTTTGTACATGGTACCTATCATGACCTTGTAGCCAGGACCCATTTTGAGATTTAACATATTTTCCCTATGTCCATAAGTTGCACTTATGATGGAGCATTGGTGTACATACATCATGTAGTTAAGTTTATTTAGATTACAATGTCTAATCCTGTGCATATTTGACTTATCATTGATTGGTAGATGAACAAGCCAACCACTTATATTTAATGCTATGCCCCTCTCACTGTATTATAAATACATATGATCTCTTGTAATTAAACACAAGACATATATTCTTTCTGTTAGTTCTGCATTTTCTGTTATTATTCTATTTTGTATGGATTGAAATATTACGATTTCCATTGTATCGCAACAATGGAGATGATTCAGATTCATTTTATCATGATCCAGAGAGGTATGCTCCAAGAAATTAATTAACTTTTTCAAGTGTCTTTCCATTTTCAATCCTTTTGAAACCTTGTGCTAAGACCAGAGACAACCAAAAATATAATTGTTTGCAAATATTATAAAATTGGTAGTGCCAAGTTCTAACCTGTACCATTTAAGAGTTTGTTTACTACCATTTTGATTTCCCACCTAAAGCAGTCACTAAACATTGCAGTGAAAGTGAACTTGAGAAGTAGTTTTCTACTAGTATTAGCACATGATTACTAAGGAATACTAGAAGAGAGCTTCTTCTCAATGATGTTGTCAAAGTACATTTTTTTACTTCTCAATGAGAAAATATTATAAGCCAAAATGGTGTTCAAAAAATAAATCTCTATGAAAATCCCATGCTTGTTTAGGGGTGCACACAGATTTGTTGTCTTGTCACAGAGACACTTGGCAAACCAAATCCATTTACGTATTATAAGGCCCGAATCAGCCTTAAAAACCTTTCCAAACCAACCATGGAATGTTAACTGTGCATCCATACCCTCAAATCTATCCATGTTAACTTTGATGTTTAGTGTCTAGTCATTGTGCATAATTGACTTATTACAGCTTCGCAAGTGAACTACCTAGCCACCTATATTTAACGTTGGGCTCCTCACGGTCTATGTCATAGATACAGGTGATCTCCTTGTAATAAAAATTATATAACTCCATGCAGACAAGGAAGAACAACAACATAAGTCTTTCTGTCAGTTTTGCTTCTTCCATTGTTGTTCTACCTTGCCTGTATAGAGCTCAAGCTAACAAATCAGCCTGGTCAACACTCTTTGTTTTAAATGTGGAGGCCACAGAACTTGAAAAAAATAACAGAGACTCAAAACCAATTTAAGGAACAATATTATCAATGTCTATAAAATCTGTTGTGTTTGGAATACAAAGCAAGACCCTCCATTCATAGCAAAATGGGAAGAGTCCTGCAATTAAGAATTCGGTTAGAAGATATACGAACTAAGGATTTAATGTATTACCTGAGTGAACTTAAACCAACTATGTACACTTTCACCCACTTAGAAAGTGGTAGAAACATTTCATCGCAATTTTCTTCAAGAGCACAATCATTAGCTGGAGAAGTCAACTCAAAAGAAGCAAAATCGTATGAAGTTCAAGATTCCAAGGGGCATGCTCATAAAATTGAACACTTCTAATGAATAACTGATGTGTAGCTCGAACAAGAAATTTACAACCTTTAACATATTCTGGGTAGCCAACAAATATGCAAACCATACATTGTATGTACATTGCCCTGCATTTTTCTTTGGGGGTTTGGGCCCAACATTGCATGTAAAGACTTTGGGATAGCCAATAAAGGGTGTCTATCCTCTCAAGGCTTGTTCTGGGAACACCCCCTGGACAGATTTTGTGAGGCATGCAATTTTGAACATATTTGGCACAATTGATGGCTTCAGCCCAAAACTGCCAACAAGGACCTTTGGAATGGATCATGCAATTTGTCATCTCCATCAAGCTATGATTCTTCCTTTGCTGTGGATAGTAGGGCATAGTATGTAGTAGGGCCTTTTCCTACCTTCATTAATCACATGAAGTCCACTCTCCATCAATAGTTCAAGATGAAAGACTTGAGGCTCCTTCACTACTTTCTTGAGATACAGATCACTTGGTTTGCATCTAGGATAAGCATCTTGCAAACTCAAGTATACCTTGAATCTCTTGAGTAGATTTCACATATTGGATTGCATATCTACACCCAGCCCCTTTTCACCAAGGGTCATGTTTTCAACCAAGTGTTTCCACTCCCTTGGTTGACGCTATGTGGTATCAAAAACTATTTTATTTTGCATCTAGGATAGACATATCATAGTTCAATTGTGACTTTGATCTCTTTAGTAGATTTCAGAGATTGGATTGCATATTTACACCCACACCCTTTTTGTCAGGGTTCAAGCTATTAACCAAGTGTTTCCACTCCTTTGGTTGATGCTATGTTGTATCGGCAGCTTGTTGGAGGCATTTTGAACTTGACTCACAGTTGTCCATATATCTCCTATGCAGTCGGTTGGTCTCCCAGTCATGAAGGAACCACAAGAGCTTCATTAGAAATATGCATTCAATATTATTCTAATGTTAATGCAAATTTAGTGGGTTATACTAACTCTGATTAGGTTGGAAATATTGATTACTGCAAGTCCAACTCTGTCTATGTCATTCATCTTGACTCTGGTCGTGTTTTTTGGTCTAGTAAATAGAAAGCTGTCAATGCCCTTCCTCCTATGGATGCAAAATATAGATATGTTGATAGTGCCGCCACTGAGTCTATTTGGATTGAATATATTTTGACCAAGTCTAGTTTTCAGCAAGAGAAACCTACTCTAATATGGGGCAATAATCAGAGTGTTATCCATGTTATCAGGCAGCCAATAGAGCATCAAATTCCCAAACCTATAGAAGTCCATATGCATTACATCTAACAGTTTATTGATGGTAGGATTATTGATTTGCAGTATTGTCACACACTGAGATGCAGGTTGCTGACATCTTCGCTAACCCTTGACAAGGTCTCATTATGTTCAACTGCATACCTTGCTTGGGGTGAAGGAAATTGTCCCTAAGGTGGGGGTAATCTCACTCCCCATCTCTGATTTTTTTTTTTTTGAACACTTTGTACATGGTACCTATCATGACCTTGTATCCAGGACCCATTTTGAGATTAAACATATTTTCCCTATGTCCCTAAGATGCGCTTATGATGGGGCATTGGTGTACATACATCATGTAGTTAAGTTTATTTAGATTACAATGTCTAATCCTATGCATATTTGACTTTTCATTAATTGGTAGGTGAACAAGCCAACCACCTATATTTAATGCCAGGCCCCTCTTGTTGTATTATAAATACAGGTGACCTCTTGTAATTAAACACAAGACTTATCTTCTTTCTGTTGGTTTTGCATTTTCTGTTATTATTCTGTTTTGTATGTACTGAAATATTACGATTGCCATTGTATCATAATAGTGGAGATGATTCAGATTCATTTTATCATCATCTAGAGAGGTATGCTCCAAGAAATTAATTAATTTTTTCAATTATCTTTCCATTTTCAAAACCTTTTGTTAAGACCAAAGACAACCAAAAATAGAATTACCTGCAAATATTGTAAAATTGGTAGTGCCAAGTTCTATCCTGTACCATTTTAGAGTTTGTTTACTACCATTTTGATTTCCCACCTAAAGCAGTCACTAAACATTGCAGTGAAAGTGAACTTGAGAAGTAGCTTTCTACAATTATTTGCACATGATCGCTAAGGAATACTAGAAGAGAGCTTCTTCTAAATGAAGTTGTCAAAGTACATGTTTGTACTTCTCAATGAGAAAATATTATAATCCAAAATGGTGTTCCAATAATAAATCTCTATGAAAATCCCATGCTTGTTTAAGGGTGCACACAAATTCGTTGTCTTGTCATAGAGACACTTGGTGAACCAAATCCATTTACGTATCGTAAGGCCCAAATCAGCCTTAAAAATCTTGCCAAACCAGCCATGGAATCATCCTAATTAATTTTAGCTGTTTTTTGTAGACCATATGAATTTTGGTATATAAAACTAAACATTGTGTTGTCCCCCAATTCCATCTGGAGAATGATTATCCCCTAGTTTTTCCTAGGCTGAAAGGGAAGTTTTATTAATGTATGTAAGCAACTTTTCTAACCAATATATGTATAATTCAAGGAAAGGAATAAAAATTGGTATAGTGTAAAGGATAAAAAATATGGTTTTCAAGGTTAGAGTTGAATCTCAATTGGAACCCCTAATACTTAATAAATGACACAACCACATATGACTGCTAAAAAATCTCATCATTAATAAAGAATTAATACAGTGACCTAATGTTAGATAACATGATAAACATTGCATAATTTCCTCGCCATGTATCTTATTTTGCAATCCTCTTGTCTTTATTCTCTCGTTGCTAGACCAATCTCTCCCTTACTTGCCGCTCCTCATCCTACGTTTTCTCTTAATACCCTCCCCAGGCAACAATCTTTTCTTTCTAAGAAATTCATCTCTTATCTGACACCTTCTCCCAATGCCTCATCAGTGCACCAGGAGTCAATGAGGGGTTGCTTACTTTCAGGATCAAGGGAGCTCTAGAGCCCAACAAAGAGCATCAAGCTTTGCCCAAAGGTATCTAACCAATACTCCAAAATATATTAGGGAGAAATTACTCAGGTATAATGTGACATAGCTAGGGGATGTCGTTGTTTGACAGACTTTGAAGTGCTTTGGGAAATAATTGATTGGGTTCCTGATACAAAGCATGCCAGAGTTTCCTATACTCAATACATATACACTTTTGACGTCAATTAGCATTTGAATCTCTTGCTTGGCCATGTCTTGCTAGATTGAAATAATTCCAAAAAAGAAAATCCTAGATGTTCTCCTAGCATTAGAAAGGAGCCAATAGCAATGGATGCTTCAAACTTTTTAAAATCCAAATGAAAATTGCTAATCATTTTAGTTTTTTAAGTTACTTTTGTTAATTTTTTATTTCTAAGTTAGCTGATAGATCAAGCTTTCCAGCCCTATAGTATAGTTTTTTTGTTTCTTTATGAAATTTCAAAGACAAATTGTTTGGATGTTGGAAAATTTATGGTTTTTTCACTGGTTTGGTTTCCCAAGTCGAAAACCAAGGCAAACCATAAACTGCTATGACGTTTTTCTTCAAGGCTTAAATAGATTTTTACTTTACAAAAAAAATTAAAAATTAAAGACATGAAAAGTATTGCAAAGGGGTTCTTTTTTAGGGCAGGAGAAAAACATGGAAAAATCAAGCCTACAATTTCCCAAACCATGTGTGCATCCAAACCAGTTGCAAGGCTACCTAAAAATCTTAGAGGCTTTTGCAAACAATAAGGCAGCTTAGTAGGCTAATAGGCCTAATGCTGGACATTCAAGAGGTAGAAATAATGGGATATAGCACCTTGAAGGTTGAAGCCTAATTGATAAACATGGATATGTCATCGAGCATTAGGATATGTTTTGGCCATCCCCTGCTCCTTATGAGAATACTTAGATCCCAACAAACCACAACAAATCCTATTGCATGGAAGGGGAGAAAGACTTAAATTTACTCTCTAGAATTCATATGACCATAAAGAGTTACCATATTTTTTTCCAAGACGAGTCAAAGTAGAAGCTTTATCCGCACCTAAAGATAAGATTGTTTTTCAGTAAGTAGAAGAATCCAAAGTTTTTTAAAACCAAAAACATCTTATATGGCATCATCAACTAGAGAAAAACCACATAATGCAAAATCATGTGAGTAAGGTCTTCTTATTAAAGCCATACAAAGTTGGATATCAAGAAATCAAAATCCCCAGAAATCCACATGTTGGACACCTGGATTCATGGGCACGCAAGCTTGCATGTCTGACATGTGTCAAACAGTCCAGCCCCAGCTACCCCTACATATACAACAGTTGAGGCACCAAAAAATTTCAAAAATCTGTTTAGATGTGTTTGATGTGTAAGAAATGTGTCCCAACAAATCAATAAAGTGTCTCAACATGTGTTTGATGTAGCTCCTTATGCCTGCATGTCTTATTTTTTCTATAATTTTAATATTTTTTTATTTCATAAATAAATTTATATATTTTCACATCCCCCATGTCTTATTTTGTGGGTTCTATTTGTCCTTGTGTTAAAGGATGCGGCTAAGAAGAAACAAAGGTAAACATGCTAATCCGAGAGCACTTCATAGTGTTTTTCTTGATTTAACAGTAGGGGATAATGTATTCAGAGGAGGTTGATGGATCATTTAAGCAAGATAGATAATATTCGAAGGCAAGCTTTGATCCATTGTAAAACTCTGCCTTCGTAGCCTATGTTCTAGTAAGCCTGCCAAACTTTATTTGGGATCCTAATGAAGTGTCAGTCTCTGAAAGCACAAACAATAACTCAAGAAACCTGTTGAAAGTTTTAGAAGTTACAAATGATAAAAGGATAGCCAAATATTCTATAATCGATCTGGAAATGGAGCGGTTACTAGTTTCTCTTAATTTGAAACTCCTTGACCATGCTTAGAAGTAGACAGTACACTACAAAAACACTCCCTTGAAATGTAGACCTTGTTTTGAATGTGGAAAAAATCAGGAAATCTCCCAACAATGGAGAAACGAGATGCATTAAATCCATACATCAACTGGAAGATAGCAAGGAAGGATGCCAAAAATTTCAAAAGGGAAGTTAAAGGGTGAAAACCCACTTTAATTTTACAAACATATGAGGAAAGGAAGAAAAGCATTGAGGAACACATGGGCAAATAATTCTTAGATATCAACCTAAGAAACAATAAGTCGAGTAAAAACGAGCTTCTACTTAATCTGAAACCGAACCTAATCCATAAGATGAGGAGAACAAAACGTAAGAGCACCCAAAAATGTTTGGTATGGACATGTCTGTGCCAATTTTCTAAAAGCATCCTTCAGCTTCTAAGGGAGGAAAAAGATAATTAAGAAGATCCATAAAGTACATTGAACGGAGATCAAGAAATCAAGCCTAATACGAAAGAAAATTATATAGCCACATAATCAACATGAAAAAGCATAAATGTTTTGCCTAGATGAAGAATGGTGAAAATACATGGACAAATAATTAAAAACAAGATATTGAAATTGGCTGATCAAGCTCTCCGTCGAGGTTCCATCTAGAAGTTAAGAGAGGGGGTAGCCACAATAATGACTTGGGTTCAAAACATCGTTTGCTCACATTATGTGTATGAATTGGATGGCTTAACAACCCCAACTTTACTTTAAAGTGGGGAGAGAATCTGAAGATCATGGATTATTTGATGTACACATTGACTGCATTCAAATCAAGTTTTGGGACAGATTTCTAGAATTACTGATGTCACAAGGATATCGGTTATCTTGTTCTAAGAGAGTGTAAGGTCCTTATATGGTAGATGGCTTTGAGATAGAATATCCATACTATTTATTTTCTTGTAGGAATGAGCGCGCTTAATGCCACAGTGGCAGGGATCAGCACATAACTGAGGTTCATGAGATTGAATTGTGAAGATTCCCTTGAAGCTCTGAATTGCGACAAGTCTCTTTCTTACTGCCATTTATACTATGCAGTGATATGTTTTCTTGAGATTGAAAGTCATCGAAATTGATATAAGCATGATTTGAGGCTCTGGTTTGTTATTGTATGTTGGTTTCACAGCAAAAAAAAGTTGCCTTAGATATGTAGAAACCTTCAGAGGCAGTGAACATTGATTACTGCTGAGTAGAGTGTTCAGACAATGTAAAGAAGTTTCATATTGAAAGTGTCATGATACTTATTTTAAGAAGTATAGCATCAAAGGGTCTCATTGACAAGATTGAATACAACAGTGTCATTACAGTTATTGACCTATTGATTTTGACATGTCAAAACTGAGGTTGAATAGAGGGTACTTGAAAAATTGGTACAATGAAGTAGACCATGCTGATGCTAGGGTTTGTTGTAGCACATTAGTCTGTCAACCTATGATACTATCTGCAATTGGGCATCAATCAGATTGGTGGCATTTAGAATCATGCTTGTGGAACATTTGATCCTTGGTATGTATTGGATTCTCTCTAGACTATATAGATTCCAGAGTATGGTAGATGATGTTAGGGAAAAAACTAGAAAGGGCCAGAACTCTAAATCAAGATTACATAATAAACCTTGACATAATCAGATTTGAAGAAATCTACTCGAGTAGGTCCTGAAGCAGTTAAAATTTGGTAATAAAGGTCTCAATATGAGCAAACTTGAAAGCCTCTTTTCTTTTCAGTTGAAAGAGAACCAGCCCCTTTGTGCAACCCCTATAATCATAAGGAACAGTGGTTGGATCCTTGGAAAGCCCAGATTTTGTGATGCCTAAATAAAAGGGACCTTCATAAAATGGATTGGTAGCAATCATGAAGTAGCTGATTGTCTGGATGATCTCATAAAAGGATTTCTTCACCCTGGTTAAAGAAGGATCATGATGATAATTTTTCAGACTAGGAAGCTTTCTAATACAATTGCAGTATGATAAAATCCCATATTAAAGAAGAGGGGCAGATTGATGAAGGCTTAAGATGGAGCTATAGTATCCCTGGATGTCTCTAATAGTTTAACCCTGATGATATGTTATATCTCCTACGCTGCATATGACTGTGGCTCAAAAACCTAAGAATACTGACAGGAATGCTAGCAGATTGTAGATAGCTCGATATTTAGAAGAATTCATGACGTCGGGTGCAACCACTATCAGATAATAATCCTCTCATTGAGCGGGAGTTGATTTTTTAGAAAGGTCAAATTCATATGCTCTACTTCCAAACAATGTCACATGGTTCAGGTTTGAGTTCGATTTCGGCAATGATTAGGTTCGGTTTGAGTTTGAATTTTATGATGAGGTTCAAATGAGGTTCACCATTAGGTTAGTATATATATATATACATAGAATATATATATATATATATATATATAGAGTTAGAAATCAACATCATTAAACATCAAAAATGTTATCACGGACATAGAAACTATAAGGATAAATTGCAAGCTTAAGTTGTACATGAGGTTATGATTTTTGATCTATGCACTTGGTCAATGGCTATGAGGTTTGATGAGGTTCACTGAACCTCAAAATTTTTTTTAGGTTTGTTACACTGAATTTTGTCACTCTGACTATCTGCAGTATGTGGCCTCATCAATAGCCACATTGTCCTCTTTGTCAAGCCCCATACCTCTGCTCTTCATGTCAAAACCTCAAAGAGAGAGAAAGTCACTTAAAAACATGTTTATCTCTGGGTATGCAGATTCTCTCTACCTTGCCTGCGTGTACGCACTCCAAACACACTGTACCTGCGTACTTGTACGCTCTGTAAGCTAAAGGTTGGGTGCGTACCCCTGTAAAGGTCAAAAGGCGCGAGTTTCATCTTTAAAAAGTTACTTGTGGTCACTTTAGAGCCTTCTAGAAGAGTTTTTGACGTGTATTGAGCGCCTCCAGATGGTTCATGCATCCCTATGATAGAGGAGCTTATCCCATCAAGAGAGGAGCTACCCCATCCAAAAGAGGGAGTATCCCATTGATGTTGGAACTGAATAACCTCCTCTAGAATACTATAAATACAGGCATTGGGCCATGGGAGGGGAGGTTGAAAAGCTGAACATTCTAAA
>APFE030852251.1:0-19735 GCA_000404065.3 Pinus taeda
AAACATGTTTTTTAACTGACTTTCTCTCTTTTTGAAGTTTGACATGAAGAGTAGAGGTATGAGGCTTGACAAGGAGGATAATATGACTATTGATGGAGCCATATTAACTACAGATAGTCATGGTGACAAATTTCAGTGTAACAATTACATCAATTGCCCAAAATAATGGGATTATAGACATAAATTATTTGACCCCAATAGTCCATGTTTAACAATATGGGTATGTACATGACCTTTACATCAAGAGACAAACAACATCAATATATGACCAATTATTTCAAGCATCACCAAAAAACTTTAGTATCAAAGGACATAGAACTGAGCAACATCATCATCAACCAATATCTTTAACATGTCAATAAGTAATGAATGGACCATGAAAACATTATCAAGTAGTGCTCAAGCAACTATAATGCCAATAATGTGCTATTAGAAGCATAACAAATGCCCCCCTTGAACCTGTGCCAACTATTCACTATCAAATCTAACCATCTCCAACTCATCAATCAGCAAAGCCATCAAAAGAACCAAAGCAACAATGACATATTGCAGCAACTTGTGAACCATCATAAACCAATGTCATTTATAATAAAATATGAGCATCAACATACTGTAACCAATCAATGTTAGAACCAGAAGGACAAAAATTGAAGCATATCATAAACTCTCCTTGAGTCTGTCCCATTGTTTCTTCATCTCGGAGAAACATACGAGGCTGTATATATAAAAATTTCGCATATACACGTGACTGTGCTTCATGTGATCCGCGTATAGAAACTAAACTGCAGTAATTTACAAGCTCAGCTCCCCCTGAACATGAAAAACCAGTCAAAATAGTTAGCAGAGTGATGAAGCAGAGATCGTTCCTAATTTCTGTCTAAGATATTCAAAGGAATGACATGGAAGTGGATTTTTAAATATATATGCAACTTGTTCCTTTGAAGGAACATATTCCAGTTTGACCTTTTGTTCAAGCACTTGTTCTCTCAAAAAATGATATTTGATTGGAATTTGTTTGGTTTTTGAGTGCATGATAGGATTTTTAGAGATACTTATGGCACTATTATTGTCACAAAGAATAGGTACAGGTTGAGGACAAGTGATTTGAATATCTTGCAATGTTTGCGTCATCCATAGAAGTTGAGTACAACAAGATGCAACAACAAAATTTCTTCATCAACAGTAGATAAAGTGATGGAGCGTTGTTTCTTACTGAACCATGACACCAAGCGACGTCCCAAATCAAATGCTCCTCCACTAGTACTTTTTCGATCATTGATATCGCCTGCCCTATCTGTGCCTATATAAGCATGAAGTGCAAAATCTGCATTTTTGGGATACCATAGGCCAAAATCCTGAGTTCCTTGTAGATAATTGAATATCCTCTTAACTTCCTAGGGATGAGTTTCTTTAGGATTTGCTTGAAATCTTCCAAAAATCCCAACTGCATGCATAATATCTGGTCTTGTGCATGTAAGGCAGAGAAAGCTTCCGATCATATACCTATATTTTGGCTTATTAATTGAAGGAAAATCATCGTTTTGACTAAGATTGCATCCTATTACCATTGGTGTGCATACAGGATTGCAATCTTCCATTCCATATTTCTTCAAAATCTGCTTGAGGTACTTGGTTTGTGAGAGAAAGATACCATTCTTTGTTTTTTGATGAAGACCTAGAAAGTATGTTAGTTCCCCTTGTAGAGACATCTCAAATTCTTGTTGCATTAGTGAAGAAAATTCTTAACTAATAGATTATACATTACTTCCAAATATGATATCGTCTACATAAAAAACAACTGTCAAAAGTTTGTTTATATCAAATTTTTGATATAGGTTGTTATTTGCAAACCCCTTTGTGAAACCTTGTTGTTGAAGATACTTGTAAAGATAATAATACCATGCATGAGGAGCTTGTTTTAACCCATATAGTGCCTTCTTAAGTTTGCGAACAAGATTTTTATCATTGCCTAGAATGAAGCCTTCAGGTTGTTCAATATAAACTTCTTCTCCTAGATCCCCATTTAAAGATGCAGATTTAACATCCATTTGATGTACTTTAAATTTATGAAAGCTTGAAAAAACAAGAGCCATTCTTATGGCTTCAAATCTAGCTACAGGTGCAATTTTTTCTTCAAATTCTATTCCTTCCTGTTGAACATTGCCTTTGCATACGAGTCTTGCTTTGTTTCTAATTACTTCTCCATTTTCATTCAGTTTGTTCTAGAATACCCATTTTGTCCCAATAACATTTTTATCATGAGGTCTTGGTACTAATTCCCATGTATGGTTTTTTTCTATTTGGTCAAGTTCTTCATTCATTGCCTTGATCCAACATTCATATTTACTTGCTTGATTCACATTTTGAGGTTCAATTGTGGATAGTAAGGCTAGGTAACTAGTTTCCAACAAGATTTCTTCTAGTTTGTATTCTTGCTTCCTTTTCACCTAGAATTTGAGATTTTGGATGATTTTTCTGAACATACATTGAAGGGGTCTTTTCTGATGTTTCTGTGTTTTCATTTCCTTCTTCTGGTGCTTTACTAATCCCTTCTCCTACAACCTTTTGACTTGTAGTAGGAACAAGTTTATCATCTGTCGATGCTTCCCTCTTAGTACATGTGGATGCTTCATCAATTACAACATCAATGCGTTCAACAATCTTTTGAAGCCTTTTATTATAACATTTATATCCCTTGCTTCTAGAAGAGTATCCAAGGAGGACTCCTTCATCACCTCTAGATTCAAACTTTCCAAGCTTATCATCATTTTTTTATGTAACGTTTGCTTCCAAAAATTCTAAAATGTTTGACAGTTGGAGGCTTACCAAACCATAGTTCATGAGGAGTTTTATCATTGTTTACTCAAACATGAGCTTTGTTAAGTATATTCATGGTTGTATGTGTTGCTTCTCCCCTGAAGGTATGTGGAGTTCCTGATTCATAAAGCATGGCACGTGCCATTTGTTGGATTGTTCTATTCATTCTTTCTTCCACTCCATTTTGTTGAGGAGTGTTAGCTATAGAAAACTGTGTTTTGATGCCATGTTGTTCACATAAGTTGAAAAACTCACATGATATAAACTCTCCTCCTCTATCAGATGTAAGACATTTGATTTTCAAACCTAACTCATTTTCTAGCAGAGCCTTAAATACTTCAAATTTATCAAACGCTTCATCTTTATGTTTAAGTAAGCCAATCCAACACATTCTTGTAAAATCATCAATGAATAATATGAAATATTGTTTACCCCGAGGAGACTTCTTTCTCAAAGGACCACACAAATCTGTATGAATAAATTCAAGTGGATTACTTGAAGTACCTTCTTTAGCATTAAATTGAACTGAGGTTTTCTTATCAAATTGGCATGATTTGCAGATGTTATTTTCCAGTGGAGTGATGTTGGGTAAGTCACGTACTCCTCCCATTCTGCTTGATTTGCATAATTGAGAAAAGCTAAGGTGTCACTGTCTTTTGTGCCAAAGCCAAATTTCTTCAGATTTTCTTAAGTAACAATGTTCTTGTTCACCTTTCAAGACATAGACATTGCCTAGAGTTCTTGTTCCCTTTATTATGATCTTACCTATGTCCTAATTTCTTACCACACAGTTCTTTGATCCGAAAACAACTTCATGCCCTTGGTCACACATTTGACTAAAACTCAAGAAGTTATGTTTTAATCCATCAACAAATAAAACATTTCGAGCCTTGACCTTTTTCTTTAATAACACAGTTCCTTTCGCTTTGATAGCAACAAATGATTTATTTCCAAAAGTTACATTATTTTATTTCTTTATTTCATTAAAATACATAAACTTATCTTTGTAACCTGTCATATGCTTCGAATATCTGCTGTCAATGTACAACAGATTTTCATAATCTCCTACATATAAGTCTAGACCACAATTTTCAGAGTCCATGGTTGTTGTTTTCCATAGCTTGGGTGTTATTTATTTGTTCCGGTCTCATTCTTTTGTTTTCTTGCTTCTCTAGTCATAATAGTTTTATAAGCGACACACTAAACAACTTTATGACCAAATTTATGACAAGTAAAGCATTAACCATTGAAGTAGGAATACCTGGGAATATAATACCTTCTTGAGTAGCTTCCCCTTTGGTTGTGGTAAGGTTGTTTTGCTTGAGAGATATTTGATCCTTCATTCCTTTGTTGAAAGCTGAAATTCTAATGAGTGTTTCCTTTTACTGCATTGAGATAGCTTCTTGTACCTATTTCAGAACATTTTATAGTTTTTTATGATTCACCATTGTATCCGAGCCCTGTCTTAATTAGAGGAGAGTGTTGTACTTTGATGATTTCTTTTAAGTCTCAGATCCTTTAGCAAATCTAAGATTCAGAGCCTTTGTTTTTTCAAGTTCCTTTCTTAGACCAACTATTTCAAGTTCTAACTTTCACTATGTCTTTCCTTTTCTAGAATTTGTTTCTTCAATACTTCTTTTGCTAATTTCACTTCTTCCAAGCAAATTTTTAGCTGGGTTATTTCTTCAATAAGAGTATATTTTTCCACAAGAGCATCCATAAAAGCGTCATCAAATTCATCTACACATTTATCTTCAAATGCCATCAATAATTGGTATTCTTGATCAGATTCAACATCCTCATTATTGGAAGAACATTCACTATCTTCATGTGTATAAAAACTTTTCTTGTTATTAAACATTCCTCTAACATTCCCTTTTGAAGAGTTCTTCCCTTTCTTGTGATTTTCTTTACAAGGACATTTAGCAATGTAGTGACCTACTCTTCCACAAGCAAAACATTTGAAAGGAAGCTTACCTCTAAACTTGTCAGTTTCCACTTGGAGTTTCTTTATGAAGTTTGCTTCTTCTTTTTCTGATATGTAACATGTTTCCTTAAGCTCCTCCTTTTCCTTTACTTTATAAGTAGCTTTGAAGATATTTGAAAGACCCCATTTTCTCATTTCATAAGTTGTTAAGATCCCATGGAGTTGTTCAATAGTAAGGTTCTTCAAATCCTGCGTTTCTTCAATGGCCGAGATTTTTCAATCGAATTTTGGGGTTAGAGATCTTAGAATTTTATCAACAAGCATTGAATCTTTTACTTCATCATCAATATTTCTCATTGAGATAACAATCTCATCTACCCTAAGGAAAAAACTTGCAATGCTTTCATCATTATGCATTTTTAGAGTCTCATATTGAATTTTAAATGTTTGAAGTTTTCCGCCCTTTACCTTAGTGTCACCTTCATAGATTTGGATGATCTTGTCCCATATAGCCTTTGCGTTATTTAGTTGCATAACCTTCACAAATTCTGATTCTTCCAGGTTACATAAGAGACCATTGACTGCCTTTGCATTGGTCTCATATTGTTTCTTCCCTGCATCATATGTGGGGATGGAGAATGGATATTGATAGCATCCTTCAACTATTGCCCAAACATCAGCTCCAAGTGATTGTAGGTATGCTCTCATTCTAACTTTCTAGAAAACCAAGTTCGTTCCATTAAACAATGGTGGTCGAATAGAAGATACTCCCTCTTGATTTCCCATCTTGATGAATCTCCCTTCAAGCGATCAAGCTTTTTCTGAAGGACCTGCTCTGAAACCAATTGTTAAGAAAAACATTAAGAGGAGGGAGAGGAGGGGGGGCTGAATCAACATTTTACTCTTCAAATTTCCAATTACTTATTTTGATGTGTACGCTATTGTTATGAAGGAAACTAACATATGTACGGGAATGTTATTAAGGCCTCACATATATCCAAATAATTAATATGTTCAACTTTAATCAATGCATCATTATTCATCAATTAAACAATAATCACGAGCAATAAGAAGCAGAAATATCATCAACACATAAGAATCATATCATCACAAATGAACACTAGGATTTTTAGGTGGAAACCTAATGTGGGAGAAAACCATCGTTGTTGTCGTCTTTGTCTTCTTCTTTTATTAAAAGAAAAACTTCTTACAATCTTGTACTTGTGCAGACTCTAACTAGTACACAGGAACCCACCTGCAAAAGGTTACAACCTTCTCTCATTTTCCAGCACCTACTGGAAGGGAGCTCCAACCCCCTGGCCTTGTTTACCAGCTTCTATTGAGAGGTTCGATCACTTTTCATAATATTCATACTGGATCCACTTTCATCATTAAGCCCAAACCAAGTAACAATTCTAAAACCGATTACTGAATCAAATCACCCAATCATTGAACCAACTAAATCATCAAATCAATCACTGAAGCTTAATCAACCAATGCAACTAGATCAAACCAATCCATATCAGATGCACAACCATTCATAAGTATACCCTACCATGTACTATTCATCACAAAAACCAAATGTTGTCACTGCAAAACCCTAATCAAACATATGTCATAATGTATACACTACTGTTTTGAATCATACCCTTGTATGTACATGCTTCCCCAGAAGAAGACTTGTGTACAAGTCTCAAAATACTGATACCTGAATCTGAATCACTGTAACACGGAATCAATCACTGAACCTTATATTGAATTCATCATAGATCACTGAACCAAATATAGATCACCATATCATTACTAATTAGCATTCCACTCCATAACCAAATCAACCCAACCAATATTGTCAAACACAGATTATTATAAGAGAGACATCATCGATAAACAACAATAAACATGATAGAATTGATCAAATATCATCAACAACCCATATTGCAAAACCCTAGCATGTATACGTGACTTTTACAAATCACATATGCATATGTACGTGCTTGCCATTCTTAACAACCGCATACAAATTTTGAACTTTCACAAAATATATACACAACTACTTAGAAACAGATACACATATGTACGCGGCTTTTCAGATGCAAACCAACATATAGATCTGAAATCACTGAATCATACCTTTGTTGCAACCATAACATCTGTCAAACCCAAATCATTACAATCACACATCATTATACCATTATCATCATAGATCTATCAAATCATAAATATATTAACCAATATGTATTCATTTCAGATCTATTAGATGTGATCCATCTCCAAGTCAACCTGGTGCACACCTGTTTTAGATCAAATCATTTATAAACAATTCAACACTTGCACGCACCCAACACCTTGATATCCATCTCTTTATATAGTATTTGCCTTAGCCAATACCTCACGTAAATACTTCATTATGTTGTAAGTATTCTTTGACGGGATCAAATATCCATTGCCGCTTCCAAATACTATGGGTAATACCATGGTAAAGACCCCTAGTATTCATCATACCATGTTGTGGATTGTGTACGCGACTTCTCTTCACCATACATGCGTATGTACACAATTTTGCTTCACAGGACACACATATACTTTTTCACACTTTATCTTTTCCATCCATATGCCTTTGAACTGATACTCCTTTGCTCATATCACCTATAGCACCTGTATAACCATCATGTTGACATCTCTATCAAGTAGGTTGCCATCAAGGGAAACACACTAGTCATAATGCCAACAAACTCTTATAGTTGATACCTTATTATGAGGCTATTCATTCTTCCTTTGATACCTTCATCTTGTATAGATCGGTTTTCAGAGATATAACTTCTCCTGTAGTGTTTACAAAAAACAATTCTACCAATTTATCATAAATTTCTTTCGATTTCTCCAACTTTGCTACATAAAGATGAGGGAATCCTTGATTGATTCTATGAGGATTCTTTAAGCCCTTATTTCCCCTTTTATATACTTCGATAGTGCTTGAGCTTCCTCTTGTGATGGTTTGGAGATGGAACCCTTAACATGTACAAAGACTTCATTCTCTACGAGGAGCAAATCTATCCTCTTCTTCCATGCAAGAAAATTTGATGACCCAACATGTTTGTTGCTTTCCATGTAGAATGAAATCATTTTGATAATAGATTCAAAGATAAATATAAAGATACTTACTTGTCAAGTGAAGATGCTTCTTTTGAAGATGACATCTTCAACTTGATGCCTTCTTGATGATGTTTCTTCCTTGATGATCTTCTTCAAGGATGTTTGAGATGTGATCTTTGCTTCAATGTGATAAAGACTACCTTGATTTCTTTGATAATGAATGGTTCTTCTAGCTTCCTTAGATGATAATTGTATAATGTGGAGGTTTCCCAAGGTTCTTCAAATGTAGAGTCCTTCTTCAAATGGAGGTAGAGTTTTTGAGGTCTTCTTCTTCTTCCAAGAGTTGCTCCCTTCAAGATGATGTGAAGATGACATGCTCTCCTTGATCTCAACACTTGTGTATCCTTGTTCAATTGGATGATCTTCAAGCTGCCTTTTCTTCTTGTTGTTGTCCCCTTAACTCATGCTAAGAAATCTAGGGGCAGCTAGATTAGGTGATTTCTCTTACTTTGATAATTGTTTATGATGTATTTTTACTTAAACTTGATTAGATTCTTCTTTCACTTTATTATTATTAGTGTTTTCTATCATCGAATAACTACCAAACAATGAAGATCAATGTAACAAGGAGACACAAAATGTAGGTTGCTAGCCAGGACCAAAACCTCTCCTCTTGAGAGGAAAATCCACAAGAACTCTTCTCTTCTTCTAGAAATTAAAGTGATGAATTCCAAGACCTAGGACCCTTGTCAAAGACACCTTCAAGACCAAGTCAAACCTTATTTTGATGAGTTTCTCTTTCCATCAATTTTGAGCCCAACAACTTCTCTAGTAGCTTCTCCAACAACTTTGACTTGCCCAACAACTTTCCAGCAACTTCTACTTGCCCAATAATTTTCCAGCAACTCAACTTGCCCAACAAATTTCTAGCAACTCAACTTGTCCAACATCTTTCTGGCAACTTCTGTTGAAATTTCTAAGTCTGACACGTTAGAAATCCCTACTGCATTATTTGGCTTATTTTCTCCTACTTGTTCTTTTCATTAAAGTTATTTATAAATATAAATACCGAAAATAAACACAGATGCATCCTTAACACAAATACAAATCATCAACTAAAATAACTGAGACAAACACACGAGGGACACTATTATTTTTGGACATTCGTCCCCGAAAAAACCCAATGCGGGAAAACCAGTGCAACAGATATGAGGTTTTTATTATTATGCAGTTTCTGAATACAACTAGGGTGCCAGAAATGGCTCACCCAACAAAGAATGTCATGGGCAGTAATACCTCTCATCAGAGATAGATATTTTGGCTGATCAATCACTAGCTAAACGATCCCACAACAACTACAACAACTCCTTAGTTGGACAGTGAAAGCTACTCCAAGCTTCTCCACTGCTCTGCGTCACTCTTATAGGGACTGCTTCACCCTCTCAGCTCACCATCTCTCAGTCTGGCCCAGGAAAATCTCAAGCGATGCCTCTTGGCCCTACGTCAGCTCTGCTAGCTTCTGCGTAGCTACTGCTGCCTCTATGTCATCCCTTTGGCCCTCTGTGTCACCCACACTGCCCTCCTTAACCTCTGTGTAAGTCCCAACTGCCTTTGCGTCAACCTTTCCAGGGTATGTGCTGTCTCTTTGGCACTGTATTTGCCTCTCTACTACGTATTCTTGGCCTCGTGTCAAACTGCCCCTCATTGCAACAGATCACTTGTTTAATTCTCTCAACAAACCTCGCTCTAGAAAATCGAATTGACTGATCAACTTGTGTATCTCCAACTGACCCTCAAGCCTCCTCTTATACTTTTCCTGTTGAGTCTTCAACAACCGAGATTAAGTCCCTAATCAACGACTAAGATTAGATTGGCCTCATCCATGTTATTTAGAACATTCTCACCCAATTTTAAATTAATACCCATTAATATTTTAATTTTCCTAAGTTTGGACCTAGGAACCTTATTAAAAATATTAATTATTTTAATATCTTCCCAACCGGGTGGAATTTCCACAAACGATTTCTGGGTCTTGGAGATCTTATGTGCCTTAGCCTCTGCACTAATTTTCATGGCTAGAGCACATCCAATGCTACCAAAAATCAACACTCCCTCTTAGTGAGGAATGTGCTCTAGTAATGCTTTACCATGGAAACATCACATGGATTCTCCGCACTGATACCTGTGTTGATGCTTGGCTTGCTGCCTCACATCATCTGCAATACTGCTTCATGTACTTCTACCCATGACACTGCCACTGCCATTGCTACATCTATATTGCAGCTCCCTCTCAATATGCTACCCATGCTACCCTTAGAACTGCCACTGTTAATGGCTGCACTGCAACTCAGTTACCGAGAATTAGGTAACTGACTTCTCCCAAATACTGACATCCCAGTCAGTCTAGAAGCCTCGTGAAACTAAAGCTGCCTTTGCTGCTATCCCGTGCTACCTCTGCTACCATTGCGTTGCTGCATACGCCTCTGTTCCTCTAGCACTGCTGCAACCTCCACTACGTTGCCTCAAATTTTTGCACCCAAGCACTACCTTGCTTCTCCACTACACTTTTCTCCACCCGACCCTTGTCATCTTGCTACTATTGTTAAGGGGATCCCGTAGCTGGATATGATCCTAGAGTTTGGGCACCTCAAGGATCTTTCCCCTAGTATGTAGCCCTCATGATTACAACTCGATGTCTCCCCACCTCTTCTCTAGAGGTGCATGAGCACTTATGGCACAATCGTCATCAGTCTCGACCTCTTTATCTGCCTTAGCTAGAGTTGCCTTTGAATCGAAAGCCTCTCCCTTGTTTTTCTTCCTGGGACACTGGGATTCAGCTCCCCACAATGGAAGCACTTAACCTTGGATATGTCATTTTTCTTCCTCTCCCTTGTTGTCCTGTAGATGCTAGAGCCGCACCCTCCTCCTCCTCTTTCTTTCAACCTCTCTTGCCACTACTCCCCGCCTTGGTCATCCTCCTGATCTCTTCCTAGCGAAGAGCTGCCCACATCTCCTCCCAACTGGGAAGAGTATCCCTGCCCAAAATACTTTGGAAAAATGTCTCCCACTCCTCGAAGACTACATTCAGGGCAGTCATGACCATAAACTTTGGATCTAGTGTAGACCCCACAGAAGTAAGCTAGTCGCGAATCTCCTGCAACCTGAGAAGGAATTGATCTATCTGCTTTCCCCTTTGCATTTGATATGAAAGCAATTGGTTCTCTAATAGCATCTTCCTATGCATGGAAGAGCCCTTGTATAAGGTGCTCAATGCCTCCCATATCTCCCTTGTCGTGTTCTTCTCAGCAATATGTGGTATAACATGATCTTTGACCCCATCTAGGATCAAGCATTTTGCCTTCACCTCGGCCTCCTCATACTTCTCATTAGTAGCTACGTCAATTGGGATAGCTACAATTTTCAAGGCGAAGTCCTTGATGCGATGTTTGTCCTAGATGACAAAGTTGGAAGCCTCGTCCAACCTGTCCTGATCCCTCAATCCATTCATTACCATTTCAACTCCTCTTCTGGACTCCCTAAGATTCTCGACTCCCCTCATGGAAATCTCCCTCTAAGTGTTGATTTCCCTCTTGGAAATCCTTTGGCCAACTGTCGAACCACTCCTCTCCAATCCTCCTTTGCCGCTGCAACACGGATTTGGATTCCTTGGCTAGAAATCCGTCGAGGTAGTGATTCCCTCTACCTTGGCTCTGTCTCCTTAGACATTATTCTGCTTTGACAGAAACAACGTCCCACCAGCTCCTCAAATCACAATTTGCCCACATCTCCCCTAGCCCCAACAACTGAAGAAAATGATCCTTTCAGGCTCTGCGCAATCCCAACAAAGGTTGAATCTACTCCTCCTAGACACAACGTTGATCCTCATTGGCTGAGAAATATGACCGGGCACTACATAGGTCTGATCTACGCCTCTTTGTCTCTGTGCTGGCCCTCCTCCTGGCTCGAAATGATGACGCGGGCTCTACATCACTTCTTCTCTTGCTACTTTTGCTCCGAAATAACATTGTCTCTTGAGACTTCTACTGGTGCCTTCAGTCCTCCTGTGATTTGTAATTCTCCGATACCATGTTGAAATTTCTAAGCCTGACACATCATAAATCCCTTCTTCATTATCTGACTTATTTTCTCCTACTTGTTCTCTTCATTAAGAAGTTATTTATAAATATAAATACCAAAAATAAACACAAGTGCAACCTTGACACATATACAGATTAGAAACTGAAATAACTGAGACAAACACACAAGGGATACTATTAATTTTGGACAATCGTCCCTAGAAAAACCCAATGCGGGAAAACCAGTGCAACATATATGAGGGGTTTATTATTATGCAGTTTCTGAATACAACTAGGGTGCCAGAAATGGCTCACCCAATAGAGAATGTCCTCGAAAGTAATACCTCTCCTCAGAGACAAATATTCCAGTTGATCAGTCACCGGATGAATGATCCCACAACAATTACAACAACTCCTTAGCTGGATAGTGAAAGTTACTCCAAGCTTCTCCATTGCTCTGCATCACTTTGATAGGGACTGCATCACCCTCTCAGCTCACCAGCACTCAGTTTGCCCCACGAAAATCTCTAGCGCTGCCTCTTGGCCCTGCGTCAGCTTTGCTAGCCTCTACATAGCTACTACTGCCTCTGCGTTAGCCCTCTAGCCCTCTGCGTCAACCACACTGCCCTCCTCAGCCTCTGTGTAAGTCCTAGCTGCCTTTGCGTCAGCCTTTCTAGGCTTTATGTTGTCTCTCTGGCACTGTCTTTGCCTCTCTGCTATGTATTCTCGACCTCGTGCTGAACTGCCCCTCGCTGCAACAGATCACTTGTTTGATTCTCTCAGCAAACCCCACTCTAGAAAATCAAACTGACTGATCAACTTGGTGTATCTCCAACTAACCCTCAAGCCTCCTCTTATACTTTTCCCGTTGAGTCTTCAACAGCCGAGATTAAGTCCCTAATCAACGGCTAAGATTAGATTTGGTTTCATCCATGTTATTTATAACATTCTCACCTAGTTTTATATTAATACCCATTAATATTTTAATTTTCCTAAGTTTGGACTTAGGAACCCCATTAAAAATAATAATTATTTTAATATCTCACCAACAGGATGGAATTTCCCCAAACGATTTCTGGGTCTTGGAGATCTTATGTGCCTTAGCCTCTCCACCAATTTTCATGGCTATAACACATCCAATGCTACCACAAATCAAAAACTTCGACTTGCCCAACAAGTTTCTAGTAACTTTGACCTTCCTAGAAAATTCAGCAATTTCGGCTTCCCAACAATTTATTTTGCAACTTCGATTTTACTGTAGCAAGGTTGCCCTAATCTTTGCATGTGTGAGTAGAAGATAGCCCAAAAATAATATTCAAAGATTTTGTTTCTTTAGTCCTCCTCTTGTTCACTCTCTTTCTCTTCCTTGATTAGATTTATTGTGTGGTGAGTGAGTGTTCTTCAAGTGAGGTAAAAGTCTCCTATATATATGCTTCACAAGATGGCCGAATAGCCCTTCATGAGGCCAACTTGCTCTAATTTCATGTAGGCCGACTTGTTGCTACTTGTTTGACGAGGTCTTAGAGGGTCTTTGTGACATTTTTGACAAACTTAGAAGCACTCCATGGGTGCTTGACCTACAAATAAATTTACCCTGAGCATGAAACCCATGCATCAATAATGACAATAATAAATTCATTTTTCTCTTTTCATCAAATACATAAAATCATGATTACAATAGACATTATGAAGACCAAACCTAGTTACACTTTTCAGCACAAGGTTTGAGGTGAGAGGCTAGGGTCCACTGGTCCACATCTTTACCACATCACCCCAAGTCACATCATCTCGGAGCTTCGACATCAAGGTTTCCTCTTTATTCCAGTCTCAATTGCAAAGTTACGGTTCAAGATCCGAGATTTGTGCCCCCCCCTTCCCTATGCTCAATGCCCTAGGTAAAGCCCATCGGTCTACCTCATATTGGGGCTTTGGCATCAAGTTTCCCCACCTCCTTGCACACGTAAATGCTGTGGCCAATGGGCAACATAAGCCCTTCAATATCAGGCCCCTCCCTGCATAGGTGCAAGTGGTTGCCATGAGATCTAACAACTTGATGGGGCCCACATGGTAGGGTTCTGATGAAACAAGGTTCCACCATCAAACCCTCAGTGTTGGGCCTTGCTATACACATATATGTATGTGTATACGTGGATTACTTTACTCTGTTAGTCCCAATGACCAAATAAACAACAAACTTCAAGAATTCTGAAAACCAAGGGGTCATTTGCCAAAATCTCTAATTTTTGGGGTTCCTAGAGAATAAAGGGGTAACCACGTGAAATTTCATTCCTATGCTTAATCACCAGCATAAGGGGCTAAGGTCCCAAACCCTTAAATTTTGTGAATGTGTATGTGAAGGGGTGACTGTCTGGACTACCACATTTTCTGTGTGTCATGACAAAAGGACCTGAGGCCATGAAAACCTCAAGTTATACGTGATAACAAACGATAGAGAATAGGTGTCCATGTCACCAAATTATGCAAGTTTTTGAGGCATGAGGGGGGTAAAGCCCCAACACCCAACTTCGTAGTTTTCAATAGAACCACAGTAAGAGATTCATTAACAATGAATCCAACCACCTCTTGTAGCCTAGATAAGCTCATTCATATCACTATGAACCTCAATTAGCTAAAAACATACAGATTTGCATAATTGCAAGAGAAGAATTACAATCCATTTACCAGAGTTTTCAAATCCTATGAAAATGTTAATCTATATATTCATAAGTGAGAACTATCAAATAAGTGAACATAAACACACAATTTCTCACATATATCATGAACATAATATTAGACCACACCATCTAGGCATGCATTAGAATCATGGACATACACAATATTTTTTTTGGGCCATGAACATAGAAATGAACTTCAAAGCTTAGGCATTTGTATACATTCATAAACATACGAGGTCTTGTACTAGTTATAAACATAACAAGGAACATCACAATCCATAATTCTCACACAAATAAGTAAATTTACAGTTATTTGTGTATTTAAAGATGGATGGAAACTAAAGGAGGGACTTCCACTCTCCACCCAAGTATATGCCAACTACACTTCGGCTTTCTTATAGTTGACCACCCTGAAGCCAGATCCAAAGTATGAGGGGATGCTTACTCAAGTAAAATTCACACCAAATATTAGGAAACACCCATGAGATGGAGTTCATTGTCCTGATGGTTTAACAACCACTCTCTAGCAGTAAGCATGACAATGACTCACTTACTCTTTGAGTTTAATAGCAGGGCTTCACCCAAAGTCTAGAGGGGCTATTGTTTTATTCCAGAAGATTAAATCTACCGTGTAGGTAGTTTAATAGTTGTATTTTCGTAGCAAGCACCATAGGGTCTGTAGTCCACTATATATGTGGTTTAATGAATCTTCCAATGAGCACCACAATGGCTCAGATTGCCTTGTCCAAGCGGTTTAACAACCATAAAACAAGCACCATAATGATTTGGTCATCCACTGACCACTAGGTATATATACATAGTATAGTGGCTTCAAATACAATGACAGGGAATAACTCCCAAAGTTCATAGAGCACAAGGCTCAATTACAAATCCAGAATTAGTCCCTCTTATTGTTGCTCTAGTAGTCCCTTGCATTCAACTGGACATTCTCTACTTCTCTAATCTCATCCTGTTACCTTCCCTGTTGACTCACCTCTTTTCTTCTCAAGGAAACGGTTCTCTTTGCATCAATTCATGAAGGGATGGGGATAGAAACAATCACTTGCCCATACACTCGATCACGTATCTTCAATTTATGCTAGCACGATGGTTGGGTTGGTCAGCAAAGGTGTTAAGGAGTTTAATGTGGTTGACTATGGCATACTCACGACATGCAACAAGTGAACATAAACACAATTTCTCACACCTATCATGTACATAATATCAGACCATATCGCCTAGGCATAAATTAGAATCATGGACGTAAAATATATATTTTCGGTCATGAACATAACAATGTACTTCAAAGCTTAGGCATTTGTTTACATTCATAAACAAAAAGGTCTTGTAGTAGTCATAAACATGACAAGGAAAATCACAACCATAATTCATACACGCATAAGTAAATTTACACTTATTTGTGTATTTAAAGATGGATGGAAACTAAAGGAGGGACTTCCACTCTCCACTCAACTACAGGGCAACTACACTATGAATTTCTTATAATTGACCACCCCAAGGAAAATCCAAAGTTTGAGGGGATGCTTGCTCAAGGAAAATTCACACCAAAGCTTAGGAAACACCCATGAGATGGAGTTCATTGTCCTAGTGGTTTAACAACTGCTCTCTAGCAGTAAGCACCACAATGACTCACTTACTCTTTGAGTTCAATGGTAGGGCTTCACCCAAAGTCTAGATGGGCTATTGTTTGATTCCAAGAGATTGAATCCACCCTGTAGGTGGTTTTATAGTTGTCTTTTTGTAGAAAGCACCGCAGGGTTTGTAGTCCATTGTATATGTGGTTTAATGACTGTTCCAACAAGCACCAAAGTGGCTCAGATTGCCTTGTCCTAGTGATTTAACAACCATACAACAAGCACTTCAATGATGTAGTCATCCACTAACCACTAGGTATGGACACAGAGTCTAGTGGCCTCAAACACAATCATAGGGAATAACTCCTAAAGTTCACAGAGCACAGGGCTCAATTACAACTCCAACACTACTCCCTCTTGTTATTTCTCCAATAGTCCCTTGCATTCAATTGGACATTCTCTGCTTCTCCAATCTCTTCCTGTTGCCTTCACCGTTCACTCCCCTCTTTTCTTCTCGAGGCAAAAATTCTCTTTGCATCAATCCACGAAGGGAATGGGGATGGGTGTAATCTTCTGCCCATACACCTGATGCCATCTCTTCAATTTATGTTAGCATGGTGGTTGGGTTGGTCAAGAAGGGTGTTAAGGAGTAACTGTGGTTGGCTATGGCCTACTCACGACAGACAACAAGCCCCTTTGCCACCTCCCCACCACCTCCCCCCCGCTTTTTGGATCCGTGTTGCACACTCCTTCAATTAGCCACTAATTAATTTTACATTAATTTCCTTGTGTTCATAATCAATTGTGTTGGCCCACTGTGGATCCCATGTTATCTCTTACCCAGTCATATAAGTGTGTTGGCCCATTGTGGATCCCATGCTAGCTCTTACTCAGTTACATAATTGTGTTGGCCCACTGTGGATCACATGCTAGCTCTTACCCAATCATATTTACATGTATGGGTGAAATGAAAAGGGTTGTTACAATGGAGTATCAAACTTTATCAATTTTAGACCTTTATGTTGTTATGGACTAATCCTCGCAACTGATGTGGAATATGAATTTGAGATGGACAAGGGAATTTATAGTCATAGAAGCAATTTAAAAACATCATTCATGGTGTATCCAACTTTATTGCATGTAGCAAGCATTCATGGTGTATCTAACTTTATTGCACACAATATACAACTTCACAAAAGAGGAAGGGAAAGGTTGAAGAAGCAAGCTATTCTCAACTATTTAACCAATCAACCATCATATTAGTAAGAAGGTCATTATCCCTATGAATGCTCTATTGGTGCAAGAATCATCATATATTAAGGCCTTTATGATACCCCAACTTCTCATTTGGGGGTTGAGCATGGCCTGTTGTGATAAGGCTAAAAAAATAGGCAACCCCAAGGAGTAGAACCCAAAAAAAGTGGGCGTGTCTCAACCCTTTGTTGAATCATAAGTAATATATATGGCTGTGAACATAGTAATATCATCTCAAACTTAACCTAATACGACTAATCAAATCCCATGGTTTAAAAAACAAAGAATTATTCTCTTTATTGCGCGGAGAGGTGCTCTACAACCGAGTATGGGGGTAGATCTCACGTAAAAACGTAAACATGTAAAGCACTCTACAACTGAGTATGAGGGTAGATCTCACATAAAAACATAAAAACGTAAACATGTACATTTAACATTTTTAATCAAATGTCGGCCCTATTTAAAAATTAACATAATTAATATAAATTAAAATATAATATATAATATATATATATATGTGGTGGTGTGTGTGTGTGTGTGTGTGTTCTTTAATTACTCTAAAGTAATGATAAAAATTAAAATATAAATAAACTAGAGGTATGTAAAAAAATAAAAACCTCTTTTTATATTTACTCCATAAACCTCTTTATATTTAGGAAAACTAAAAAAAAAGGTTTTATTTAGGTGTAGCCTATGGGCCAAATACCATAGGAAAATAATTATTAATACCATGGGCCAATTACCATATTTATAAAAGAGGTAAGGTAAATAATTAAATATAAAAGAGGTATAAAGAGATATGATAAATAAATAAAAGTATATCAAATAAGATTAGAAATCAACATCTAATTATATACCAAGCCTACAGACCAAATTATTATTAATACCATGAAAAAAACATTATTAACCCTAATATTAATATTATTAAATTTAATAACTTTGGATTAATACAATATTAAATTTTTATTTATAATACATATTAACTCTAGATATATATGGAAGGGAAGAATAAAAATAGAGTGATAGATGGAGTAAGGGGAGTAAAGGGAGAGATGGCAGAAAAATGAAGGAGAAGGGAGAGGAGGAATGAAGAGAGAGAGAGAGAGAGAGAGGGAGAGGAGTGAGAAATATAGAGAAGGGTAAGAGGATGGAGGGAGACACAAAGATTGAGGGGGAAAAGAGAGAAGGAGAGAGGGAGGGAGATAGTGAGAGGATTGGAGGCCAAAGAGAGAGAGAGAGACAAGGGAAGAGAGAAAGGGAGAGAGGGGAAGGATGAGAGAGAGGACTTGCGAGAGAGGAGGAGATAGGGTGGGATAGAGAGATGGAGTTAGAGGGGGAGAGAGGGAGGAAAGAAGAAAGACATATAGAGTTAGAAGTGGAGAGAGAGAGGGAGTGACAAGGGAGAGATCAAGAGAGAGATTGTATGTTTAGGGGTGAGATAAAGAGACAGATAAGGAGAGATAGATAGAAGGGGGGAGAGTAGGAGAGAGAAGGAGAGAGGGATGGATATAATAACATAGTTGGAGAGAGAGAGAGAGATGGGGGAAGAGAGAGGATTAGAGAGAGATATATATAGGGGGAAGAGAGAGTGAGGTAGGAGAGAAAGCAAGAGAGAGGAAGAATGAGAGACATGACTTGAGAGAGAGGAGGAGAGTGACGGGGGAAGAGAGAGGATTGGAGGGCAAAATGAGAGAGAGAGACGAGGGAAGAGAGATGGAGGTAGGAGAGAAAGGGAGAGAGAGGAAGTACGGGAGAGTGTACTTGAGAGAGAGGAGGAGAGAGGGAGAGATAAGGAGATGGAGTTTGAGGGGGGGAGAGGGATGGAAGAAGAAATACATAGAGAGTGAGAAGTGGAGAGAGAGAGAGGGAGTGGCAGTGGAGAGATAGAGAGAGAGTGTGTATGTTTGGGGGTGAGATAAAGAGACAAAGAAGGAGAGATAGAGAGAATGAGGGAGAGAAGGAGAGAGGAGAGGGGGAGGGATATAGTAATAGAGTTGGAGGGTGAAGAGAGAGAGATAGAGAGAGGAAGGAAGAGAGAGAGGATGTGAGAGAGTGGAGAGAGGGAGGGAAAGAGATATGGAGTTGGAGGGTGAGAGCGGGAGTGATAAGGAAGATGGAGAGAGGGAGAGAGGACAACAGGAGGGAAGAGAGAGAGAAGCGGGGGAGAGGGAGAGCAGGGGAAGAGAGAGAGAGCGAGAGAAGATGAGGTGGAGGAGGAGGGAGGGATACATAGATAGATTGAAGAAAGAGAGTGTATGTTTTTGGGATGATATAGAGATACAAAGGGAGATAGTGATA
>APFE030852254.1:0-10591 GCA_000404065.3 Pinus taeda
GTCAAGATGGTGTACGTCGCTACATTAAGTGCTGTCAATAATGATGATGTACATAAAATATGACGTCGTTATCATACAAGGAAAATTCCCTCACGTAGGAGTGGATCCAAGAGATGTTCCACTATAGGAACCCTCAGTCACAAAGGACTCCTATTAGTATGGCATAAATCACATGCATGATGATCATCCCACCAACATGGCATAAAAGGGATCTCAATGCAAACATACATGGCGACAACATGAGTATCCCATCAACATGACAACAAAGGGATATCGAACAAAACATGACGAATCATGACAAGTACATCACACAAATGATTCTACATCACATCAAGTAGGAACCATGAAAATGAGTAAGAAACAAGATCCCACATCAAATATCAAACAGGGATTTGTGCAACACAATGCATAGCAAAAGAAGTACATGAACACATTGCATATACCTCACATCCAGGGGCCATCTAAAGAAATGGATGTCAAGATGCTAAAGTTGTTCAAAGCATTAATCTCGGGGCATCGAATCACATGGAAATGGCTACTCGCACATGAATGCTAACCCCTGTACTCCACTTAGAAAAGTGGCCAAAAAAAGAAATGAGCAAATGGCAAATCTGAATGCACCATCATATTTGTGGCATCGAATAGTGCAAAATTGACTGTCAAATTTCTGAATTCTAAGAAAGTGGAAATCTGGGGCTCAAGGAATCTTTTAGATTCCCCCTAGATTCCTCAAGGATTCCCTCCTCTAGGGCCTCTGCAAATAAGCTGCTCAAATTAAAAAAGCCATCAGGTTCCTTACCAAATTCCAAGAAAAATGAGTATGAAGTTGGCTACATTTTGACTGACGAATTTCAATGTCCAAGGAATCTAGAAGATTCCCTCACAGATTCTTGAAGATTCTCCTCTGCTAGGAACCTGCAAATCTGTTCCTCAAAAGGTGAATCTGACCTCGCCAAGCATTCCTTGTGAAAATCTAAGAAATTTGGCTTTAAACTTGGTTACATTCTCATAAAAAGAATTTTTACCTCCCTCAATAATCTTCGGGCATCAAAGAATATTTTGCCTTGAAATGAGTGTCAAGGTTCAGCCTCCTCTATCTCGAAATCTGTGTCCGCTCTTGGTTCCTCCATGTTTTCTCCTGTGCAAATAAAAATCAATTTTATATATTAAACCAGTGGCAGAGTAAACAAGAAATTCATTGTGGATGGATTGGTATAAGGTCTGAATTATGAGGAGGATGTTGGGTGGTCAAACCCCGACCCCTCCATATTAACCCAAAACCTGTTTTCATAAAACCACATATACCTTTTTTGTTAAGTCTGGGGTGCATTGATTTCATTTTGGGTCATGGTGCGGGCCGGCCACGTGGCTGGGTGGGTTCAATTCCTACTGGCCCATTACTAACTACGACACATGGTAAGGGTGTGGGTTGGGTCCACCGGAGGTGGCCCATGCCCACCCCATATATACATAGTGTAATATAGTTACAAATTGGGATGGCAGGATTGGTGGCCAGCCACCCTTTTTATTTTTTTATTTTTTTTGTTATTTAAAGAACGTCGTGAAAAATCCTGTTTTTAGTCTGAAGGAGGCATTTTAACAAGGCAACAATTTGTCCCGGAATCTGGATGGAGTTGGTTGGATTCCGTCCGCCGGAAAAATTCTAAATTGTGTCTCCATTAACCTGCCCAGCTAGCAAAAGTCAACTGAAACATTGACTGCCTCTATCTTCCTCATCTAGACTCGGATTGACGAACCGTTTGCACCACAATGATCACAATGATGAGATCTTTAACATGAACTTGGTTCAAGCATAATACAAACACTTTTATTTTTCACCCTTCCTGAGTCCTCCTGGACTTCTGCACATGTCTAGAGCCACCTCGATCAATACCTCATCTTCAAAATGTCGGCCTTGGTTAAAGACCAATTGTTTCAGAGCCCTGAATTGAGCGATAACATGTTTAAAAAAGAAAAGGGTCACGATAGCCACCATGTTACTGAACATTGGCATGGCCTCAGCCCATTTAGTAAAATAGTTGACCGCCACAATAATATACTTATGGTTCTTAACAGATGATGGTCGACACTCCATAAATTCAATGGCCCATTTACCGAAAGGACCAAAATCAATGACAAGATGGAGGGGAGCCAACGGGACTCTTAACTTTGGGGAAAAATATTGGCAAATGGGGCACTGTGTAATAGCCTCAATGCAATCGTTGAAGAGAGAAGGCAAAAAGTAACTAGCATGCATGACTTTCTGGGTAGTGGCCATACCAGAGAGGTGACCACTACAAGCGCCACTATGACAGGCATTTATCACTTGCGCTACTTCCGGATGAGTGAGACAACGATGAAGGATAGAATCCACACCACGACGATAAAGGTCGTCACCAATGAGGAGGTAGCGAGGGGCCTGGTATCGAATTCATTGTCGATCATCATGGATAAGATGGGGAGCGAATTTTTGGGTTCGCAAATATGTGAGAATATCTTCGTACTAAGGATTGGCTGAAGTGATGACAAACAAGTGTTCATCCAGGAGCTCACCATTAACTGACAAATCATGTGCACAAATGGGTAATTCATAAATGAGTTCGGCGAGGGCCAAACCTTTCTTACTCTTAGGAATAAAAAACTCAAGATCGAATTCTTGGAGGACGATGATCCAACATCCATACTTCCCATTGATGATTCGTCAACTCAATGGGAAGCTCATGGGGTTGGAGTTTGTTACGACCCTGGTGGTATGCGTGAGGATATAGTGATAGAGCTTTTGGAAGAGAACATGACAACCAGCGCCAATTTCTCTTCATGAGAGAAATTCACGGGGGGGCCTACTAGGTTCTCACTGACATAGTAGATAACATTCTCATTCCGATCATCATCTTCTTGAATAAGGACCCCAGCGACCGAATGGGCGGAAGCTGAGATGTACAAGATGAAATCCTTGGTGAAGTCGGGGGGACTGATCAAGGGTGAGAAAGTGAGAGCATGCTTTAGGGCATCAAAAGACTATTGATCATGGTCATCCGAAATAAATGGAATGGTTGAGCAAAGTATTCTGAGAAACCCATGTCCAGTGGTCGCATAGTCAGGTACAAACCTACGAAGGAAGTTGGCTTTGCCTTAAAGGCTTTGTAACTGGCGCAAGGTACGGGGAGGTGGCAGTTCAAGAATGGCTTGATCTTTTAAGGGGTCAAGAGTAATATTGTCTTTCAACACAATGAAGCCTAAAAGATGGCTGGAAGGAACACAAAATACACATTTGAACGGATTAAGATGAATGTTATCTTTGCAACATCAAAGAAAAATGGTGTGCAAATCATGAATATGTTGCACCCAAGACCTAGAACGAGTGGTGAGATCGTGAAGGTAAGCAAGGATAAGGTGCGCCAAGTCATGAAAATAGTATGACATGGTCTGCCGAAATGTGGCTCCAACATTTTTTAAGCCAAATGGCATGACCCAATATGCAAAGGTTCCCCACAGGCTAATGAACGATGTCTTTAACTGATCAGCACAATGGATACTAATTTGGTTGTACCCAAAGAATCCATAAGGATAGAACCTCATGCCCCACACACTCATCAATGATCTGGTCAATAAAGGGTGTGGGAAAGTTTTCTTTGGGACAAGCTTTGCTTAGGTCACAAAAATTTGTGTAGACATGAATGGTGCCTTGCTTCTTGAGAACAAGAACCGGGTTAGATACCCATGTGGTATATTCAATGGGATATATGAAATCAGTCTGCTTAGGCTTATCGATAGCGACTTTTATGGCCTCATGAAGAGAAGGGTGGATGGGTCTCAACTTCTGATAGACAGGAGTAGCATCAGGCCATTTGTCGATATGGTGTTAAACAATGGCGGGATCAAGTGCGGGCATTTGAGAGTAAGCCAGGCGAAAACATCACGAAATTCTTTGAAGAGCTTAGTGTAAGCTTCAATTTCTTCTAAGGTGCATTGTACCCCCAAGGTAATGTTTTCTTTTACCCTTGGTTTATTTGAAATGTTGATTTTTATAGTAGGATAGATGTTGGCCATATTCCCTTCTTTGAAAGCATATCGTGCAGGTATGGGATTTCGAAACCAATCGAACTCACCATGGATGAAGTCTTTTGATTCCATAGCATATTGGTCATGAGACTGTTGTTGTAGGAAGTATGTACAATGGTGCATATCATCCCAAGGGTAATCAGGAGTAGACATAGCTTCCATGATGTCCTCATCAGAATGGAAGATGGGCAGATAAGAGGAAGACTGACTACATGATGCAACAGCATTACCTGGTGCATCAACCTGAGAAAGAAGGTTCACATACGCATTATCTTGAAGGGTAGACAACGAGCTAGTAGATGGAGGATCTACGGATGTTGAGACCTAGGATTCTATCGAAAGAGGTTCGATAGAAGCGCGCGCATAAACCTCAAAAAGGTTTGTTTGCGAGGAACTCATGGTTGATGATAGGTAAAGGATATGGCCTATGGTGTCCACCATATTGACATCGAGGGAGGGGATCATGACGGTGGGACCAGAGTCCCCCTGTTCTGGTTTACGAGGGGTACTAGAATCCACGTGTAGAGGAGTAGGTGTTCCACTACGAGTGGCCTCATATTCACGAAGCGCATCAAGGCAATCATGAAATCCATCGAGAGGAGGGAAATAATGGTAATAGTGACCATGATGATCACACAGGGCACAAGGGTGATTTATGTGTAATTTTATGAGTTTCATGGGTGGACCCAGTAAGTTAACATGGACTTCAGGGATATTTGAGACACGGAACGTTTCATGAACCAAAGGTTTGAGATGAGGAAGCTTGGGACAATTATTGGTGGCGTGCCCAACAACTTTACAAAAAGCACATGAAGGTGACAGCTTTAGGGCCTTAGGGGCTTGAGGAGCTTGGGGAGCCTTGTCTTTAGGTTCTTTCCTCATAGCTTTGCCCCCTTGTCTAGATGATTTTGCAACAAGAGTGGGTTCTTGTTGAGGTTGTGATGGAACTGAAGCAGTGGAAGGGGCCATAAGGACTGGTTGAACTGGGGTCAAAGCATGATAAGGTATTAGCTGACCAGACGGAATGCTTGCAGGGGGATCAATGTACCATACTAGGATCCCAAGTCATGTTAGGTAGGACTAGCAAAGCCATGACAGGGACAGAAAATACTCCCGGAGGGGGGAATAAGAAAGGTATATGGCTTGTAGGGTAATGCCTTGGTGGAATTGCTCCTGGATGGTTGAGACGTAGAGGTACAGTTCCTGGTGGAAACATAGGAGAGGCACCCACAAATGGAGGAGGTCCTAGGGGGGTGGATCCAGAAGGCTCAGCTGGGATGGAAACAGTAGGGTGTTGAGAAGTTGGTTGTTAATCAGATGTACTAGACTGCTTAAGAGCAGCCTGTGATTCTTGTAACATGCAAACACTCATAGAGTTAGGCTCTGAGATGGGAGGGGGAGGACCAGGGAAAGAACCCAATAATGAGGAATCTTTATAGACTCCAGGTGAAACACCGATGACAGGAGGTAAAGACAGTTATCTGACATTGATGATATAATGGACTCAGGGGAGGTCGCAGATGTGGGCTCGTAGAAAATCAACTGATCAATGGTAACGATCTTCCCTTCATGGGGGAAGCACATCTTGCGAAACATAGCAAACGCGACGGCTAACATGGCATATGTGTAACTACGACCTAAGAGAATGTTGTAATCCAAAGGGGCATCAATAACTTCAATGTCAACATGGACATTCTTTCCCATGAGGGTCACTGGATAGTTGTGTACATTACAAGAGGCTAATAGGATTTTTCATCCCAAGCACACAAAGTGATGGTGGAGGGGGACAACTCAGGTGACTTGAGTTGTTTCCAACGGCAATGGACATCACATAGGAGGATGCCCCTTTGTCAATAATGCATCGGGAGATGATGGCATTACGGACTCTAACTGGTATCTGGAAAGCAACAGATGAAGAAAATGGGGGATGTTCTAATGTATCAACTGGGAAGACAATCAAATGATCATCAGAAGGATCTACTGCACCCAAAGCTGTTATTAGAGCTTTCTTTTGAGATGGGCACGACTAGAGGACATCTAACATTGACATGGCAGCAGGTGATTGTGCCAAGTCATCTACTATATTGTATGTATGGGCAGCTCAGTTAGAAGTTGCATTACAACGTAATGGTTCCTTTGGGATCTTTGGAATGGCCTTGACTTTAGGTTGAGGGATCCGTAACGGACATTTTGGTGTCATAAGAGGCTCAGCAGATGCTTTGGTATTGGATTCAGTGGCAAACGAAGTCGATGGCTTGTCATATTGACATGACTGAGTTTGCAAGTTTATATCGGAGGGATTAACTTCATCATATTTCATCATAAGGATATGGTAGTCACCAGGACTAGAAGGTTGGGGGGGACGGGCTACTTGACTAGGCTAAGGTTGAGCAGCAACAAATCCTTGCTGAGGGAAAGGATTTGTGAGCACTGTTGGTTGAGATGGCTCAAGATTTTAAGGTGTTTGTTGACCTCTAGAAGTTTCTTGAGCTTCCCACATTTGATGGATCTCGGGTAAGAGAGAACACTCATGTATAATGGCCATGCTCACTACAACATGCACAAGGCTTGTTTGTACGAATAGCATTGTTCTTCTTTGGTTGGCTTACTGAAAATGGCAACAAGAAATGCTAAAATAACATTTCTATAAATAGCAGTTTGGGTACCAATGTTGGACTGTTGGACACCTAATCCTCAATGGGTTAGTGTGGAAGCTGAATGGACAAAAGGAGTCCAAGAGACCTTGGGATGTGAAACCCAGCGGTCACATAATGTACTATAAATGTATATCTCTTGTTAATAAAAATTGTACTCTCCTGATTATCTTTCATATTGTTATTGTTGCCCATGTGTGCCTAACATGGTATCAAAGCAGGCGTATTCCTACCCTGCATAATTATTTTGAGCCATTTGTTTTATGGCCCTTATGTGTATGTGCAGATCATTTCATGAATATTTTCTCAGCTAACCTATCATTTCTCCAGCGCCATTTTTGGCCTCTCTCTGCCATTTTGAATCTTCTCAGTTTTAATAATCTGCTCTCTAACTACCTGAAGGTCTGTCCATGAACGTTTGTTGTTCTGCATATTCCATTAAACCGTCGCCTAACATGGTACCTGAGCCTAGCATTAAACTGTAGCCTGCATTCTGCTAAACTTTGGTAGCCTGTTCATCTGGATGCGCTGACACCTGCGTCTGACGTAACTGCTTTTCATGATGCCTGAAATACATTTGCTGCTTTGAGTATTTGTACAAATGAATGCGTTTTTCAAATAAATGTCGTCCATTGGTATTTCCTACTGTGACGCTGCACATTGTCCATTGGTATCAGAGCCTGCAGGCCCCTGCTTGCCACTCCTCCACCTTCAAGATTTCTACCAGCTGGCTGCTGCAATGCATGTGTAACGTCCGCTACCACTGGACAATGTGCATCCCTTAACCACTCTATATTGCGAGGGTCAACAATCAAGTCATTATATCCAAACATCGTGCTGCGCTCACAAACCATTACATTTGGATTCAAGAAGATCTGTCTGACGACCTAGAAATGCTGGTATTTGAATGATATCTGCAATTCTGCCAACAGGCTCACATTGATAAGCTTCATGAACATCTGTTACAATCGATTTAATCTGTCTTGCCATTTTGAGGACGTGCTCCTCTAATTCTATTACATTAGGCCCCACAAGAAAAAAGAAGGGTTCTGCTTCCTTGAGATGATTGTACAATGCTGAAGGGGAAACCATGTTGATCCTTCCTCGGACAGAGCCCATGAATTCTGAGATGTCTGAAATTTAGCAAACTGGACTGCAATGTGATGGCCTTGTGACAAAAGAACTCCAGTGCATAAGAACCCTTTCTGAGCTGGTTCGAACTGCCGAATTCTGGTGAGCTGGTGTAATCGTATCAATTTCCTTGATTGTTCGAAGACTTGTAATCATATCTCGTGTCAGCATTGTATTGAGCTATCATTATTTTCTTAGACAAATCCAAATAGAATAAAAGTTATGAACTGGCCTTTGTAATTGATAGTTCAGATTGCAGGATACGAGAGAGCTTGAGGTCTTGACCTAAGGCATTTAACTAGTATGCTACTTAAGTTTGTATGTTGTGTTGATAATGGTCGTGGCCTGCTGCGTGCTCTGCGAAGACCATGTGTTTGTATGGTATCCGTTGAGTTCCGTTGACTGTGTGTAGTATTCCATTGACGGTGCATTGAAAAGTTCCTGCAAATGTTATGATGTTGTGTGGTGTATTATGGTACACAACTATGATATGTATTAAATGGTTGATTGAATAAAATAGAAAGGGTCGTATGGTATAATAATGGTGGATTCATATGAGTAATAAAAAGAAAAACTTTGTGTTGGAAAAAAAATGAACACTAATTTTGAGACACGGTGAACGCTACCTGAAGCGGAATTCTATTCACATTTTATGAATAGCGTTTGATACTCTTAATTGTTTGGTGAATATCTTTAGCGCAGCAGAACTCTGTTCATGCCTTCCAATGATCAATAGTATATCAATTGCGTTTGGATGAATTTAATACACTTTGTATATAGTGTTTGTTGTGGTTGCTGGAAGATCATTGCTTGTCGCATGGGTTCTAACCTCATGCTCTTGAAATGCGTAGATGTTCTTGAAATGCGTAGATGGTTTGGGGAACTCGTTCTCTGGGTTGGTGGTTGAGAGATAAAGTGAGTCCTCCTTCCTTGTGCCGAGTAGTTGGTTTGACCAAAAGCAACGAAGCCAAGTGAAGTCACCGAAAAGACATTGAAATTAATTGATTTCAATTCCTAAAATTTGTTGTGTGTGCCTATGAGAGGAATTTTGTAATCGAAGTATGTTTTGTTTTCTTGGATGATGAGCGATATTTGTATTAAAATATTGTAAGCTCTGCTTGTAAATGAGTATCGATTCATATCGACTTTGTTTTCACATGTTGAGGAAAGGCATTTGAAGCTGGTTGAATTGCATGAAATGGGCAATCACAATTAAACTAAATGACAGCGTTGTTGAGGTTGATAAATCGATTTTTGTGCAATCGAATTTCATAACATGAAGATAGGATTTGTTGGGTCGATTTCTGTTTGTGAGCATTATGCAGTGAATTGAAGTAATAGGAAATTACAGAAATCTGTGGGTGTTTTCATGAATTATCTTGCAGAGTAGAACTGCTCTGGAATGCAGATGGAATGAAAGATGGAATATTTCATAGGCATCAAATATTTCATCTTTGATGCAAGCAGTGGTATATATTTGTTGGAAATTCTGTTGAACTTTTGAGGGCTATATTGATAATGTGTTGTAGTGATTCTCGGTCCCTGGAGTGTTGCCTCTGATGTAAAATTTGCAGTGAAAAAGTGGCATATATGCAATAGTATGGTGAATACGGTGTCTTAACAATTTCTATTGGATTGTGGTACTAGACAGTGTATGCTCTGCGTTTGTTAGAAGAATTCTTGGTATTATATGAAAAACAATATACGTTGCAGGCCGATATATTATTAAAATCAAATGTTTTAAAAGCATCTTCAAATCAAGTTCTATCAGTTTGTGTTCGAGTTGCCCTTTGTGGGCAGATTTTATCACTGTCAAAGAGTCAAATCTCCTTAATAAGTGGCTGCATATACAGCAGGGGCGAGTATTCTCTAATCTCTTGGAGTACTTGGAGGATCCAAGCAAGTTTGTAGTTGCTGCTGCCCCAATTGTGGCATTGTATTTAAAACCCATTATATTTTCTGTCTACATATATATGCATTAATTCCCTGATTCATTTGTTGCAAGATATTGTTGTGCACTGTGAGTGGATATTACTTTTCTGCATTAAGTAATAATTGTGATCAGTTTTTAAGGTGTAAATCTGACATTGAAGAAAAATGGCCAGAATCAGTGAAGTATTAGAGTTCATGAAAACTCTTTATAAATCTTCTGTTGATGACACATTACAAATCAGCAAAGGATCTCTCTCAGAAATTCAAACATGTCACAGCATGCCACAGGAAAAGATTGATTTTTTGCAACTTGAATCACAGCTCAGCAAGAAGCGTACATCAAAATAAGACATCATTCTGATCTGTTTCGTTCGGAACATTGAGACAACACCCATCAGTAGCAAGTCAATAATGTTACAGTTCATTCAAAATAAAGCAGCAGTTGTACATGCAGATGCAGAAACTCAGTCTGGCACTTCCAATGCCCATCATCAGACCTTGGGAACAGCTTGTCCACAACAAGCACAGAACTGGTCTTGGATATGACAAGGACTTGTCCTTTCATATTCCAGACTACTCAAAGCCCATTCAGTTTTAGAGTGCGGGATTCATTCATGACAGTTCACCTGCTCCTCATGACATTTCACCTCCAGCTGTTCCAGATTCTACTCCTCTTCCACTGCAACAATAACAACAATAGATTGTGAAATGCCAACACTGTGACCGAGTTGGCCATCTGAAAGATCACTGTTTTGATCTTCATCCATGTAAGCACTATCATAAAACCAGTCATTCTTCAAACAGATGCTTCA